>CAUYUJ010003703.1:0-5000 GCA_963575745.1 Prorocentrum cordatum
GAACAAACAAAACCAATGAATTGGCAGCCGAGGGGGGCCGAGCCGCCCGCGGGGCGGCGGGCGAGCCTGGGGCGACCAGTGCAGCCGACGGACAAGCGAAGACAAACAAGAACAAACAAAACCAATGAACAAACAAAACCAATGAATTGGGCCAGCCGAGGGGCCGAGCGCCCGCGGGGCGGCGGGCGAGCCTGGGGCGACCAGTGCAGCCGACGGACAAGCGAAAAACAAACAAGACAAACAAAACCAATGAATTGGGCCAGCCGAGGGGCCGAGCGCCCGCGGGGCGGCGGGCGAGCCTGGGGCGACCAGCGCAGCCGACGGACAAGCGAAAACAAACAAAAACAAACAACACCAATGAATTGGGCCAGCCGAGGGGCCGAGCGACCGCGGGGCGGCGGGCGAGCCTGGGGCGACCAGCGCAGCCGACGGACAAGCGAAAACAAACAAGAACAAACAACACCAATGAATTGGGCCAGCCGAGGGGCCGAGCGCCCGCGGGGCGGCGGGCGAGCCTGGGGCGACCAGCGCAGCCGACGGACAAGCGAAAACAAACAAAAACAAACAAAACTGCGGAGTAGGGCCAGCCGAGGGGCCGAGCGACCGCGGGGCGGCGGGCGAGCCTGAAGCGACCAGTGCAGCCGACGGACAAGGGAAAACAAACAAAAACAAACAAAACCGAGGACTGGGGCAAGCCGAGGGGCCGAGCGACCGCGGGGCGGCGGGCGAGCCTGAGGTGACCAATGCAATCGACGGACAAGCGAAAACAAACAAAAACAAACAAAACCAAGGAACGGAGCCAGCTGCGGGGCCGAGCGACCGCGGGGCGGCGGGCGAGCCTGGGGCAACCAGTGCAGCCGAGGGACAAGCGACAACAACCAAAAACAAACAAAACGACTGAATGGGGCCAGCCGAAGGGCCGAGCGACCGCGGGGCGGCGGGCGAGCCTGGGGCGACCAGCGAAGCCGACGGGCAAGCGAAAACAAACAAAAACAAACAAAACCAATGAATTGGGCCAGCCGAAGGGCCGAGCGACCGCGGGGCGGCGGGCGAGCCTGGGGCGACCAGTGCAGCCGACGGACAAGCGAAAACAAACAAGAACAAACAAAAACCAATGAATTGGGCCAGCCGAGGGGCCGAGCGACCGCGGGGCGGCGAACGAGCCTGGGGCGACCAGTGCAGCCGACGGCCATGCGAAAACAAACACAAAACAACAAAACCAAGAGATGGGGCCAGCCGAGGGGCCGAGCGACCAGCGTCACCCAGGGAAGTGACAACCAAACCCTAGAAGTAGATTAGGTTTGCGCCCGCCACAAAAAAAAAACAAAAAGTAATGATTCTTGAAATAGGAAGGCGCTTAAAGTAGATTGGGTTCTGGGAATCCAAAAATACCTACTTTCAACGACCGGTGGGTACGCGTGGATAGAAATGCCAGGCTTCCACCACAACAACGCATCAACAACAGTGGATACGGATTCCAAGGTGGCGATCGGCCTTGCGAAAAGCAATTACATACCACACAGCAACCGCGACATGGCCGCACTCACCAACCAGCTTCACCAACTAGCTTCGAGCGCCGCCCACCTACGCACTGACCATGTCTACGCACACAAAGGGCACCGATGGAATGAGCTGGCTGACCCAGTAGCCAAGATACAGAGGCCACGCGAAGAAGCATGCCCACTACCAGAATGGGAAGAGGTTTTGACGGCAAGCACCAGCGACGATGGGAATTGCTATTGCAGTCGAGCGACACGGCTCGGACGGCATACCCCAATTTGACAAAAAATGGCATGACAACCACGCCACCTACGGCCACAACGACACCATCATTTCGAACCAAAACAAGAGCAGACCAACAAGGTAACCGTCAACCTCGACGTGATGCCCTTTAACGCGCGCAGCTTCAAGGCGGCGACCAATACTGGCAGAGAACAGGCGAGGAAGGTCGCAAGGATTGAGGTGATCAGCCACCAGCTAAAGAACATGAACATCCAGCTCACCAGCATGAAGGAGACCAAGCTGCCAAGAGGCACGACGAGCATGCACGGCTCCCACGACATCTCCAGCGGGCACGACAACTACAATTTGGGCTGCTCACTGCTGGTCAACATGGACCTACCCTACGCAAAGAGCAAAGCAAAGTCGACAAGATGTGACTCCGCCCCAACTACTTCAAGATTATTTGCCAAGGGCTGCGACTTCTTGTCGTCCCAATTACGGCACCAGGTTTAAGAAAGACAGTGGTAGTAGTTCACGCGACCCACAGACATTCGGGCCAGGACAAGACTTACATATTCTGGACAGACCTAGCCAACATGACCAACAAGTTCAGTATAGGCATGATCCTGATTGACGCCAATGCTAACACAGAACGCATAACGGACTCAATTGGAGAATGGTACCCGAGAAAAACGATACAGGCGCCCGCTTCTACGAGTACTTTTTGGCGTGCCAGCTTACTGCAATCACCGCGGTAATATAATGCAGAGGACCTACATCTACCTACAAGAAGGGAAACAAGACCTGACGTATTGATTACATCGCCATCCCGACCAGCAGCCTTGACAACGTCAAGGACATCACAACTTTCGGGGACATGGACAGGGTCCAGGAGGACGAGGATCACCTGCCCATCATGATGCGCCAGACCTACGCGGCAATCTCCCACACCAAGCGTGCGGCACCATGATTGAACCACAGCAAGTTGGCAGATGCGAACTGCCATGCGCTATTTCAGAAAGACATCCAAGAAATCCCACACCAACCATGGGATACTGACATCAACGACCACACCTACAGCCTGAACAAGAGCGTCAGGGAGGCCGCGGACAAAGTGTAAATGCAGGAACGATTCAGGATTCGGAAGCCCTGCATCACCAGCGCCACCCTCGCCATCCTCAGACTACGACGGACTTGCCGAAGGCCGCGACGAGAATGGAACGCGGAGCCTCAACTGCAATAGAAGAAACACAAAACCACATAAAGATACACTCTGGGCGCTCCGCGCGGACTTCTTGGATTCGCGCTGGACCCCCTCCCTGGCGCGCGGAGCGCGCCAGGGGCGGCGCCGGAGGCGCCGCCAGGGGGCCCAGGCGCGGATCCAGGGAATCCGCGCGGACCGCCAAACATTTATTTTTTATGTGTTTTTGCTCTATTGCAAGCGAGGGATCGGATCCCTCCGTTGGCCAACGGAGGGATCCGATCCCGCCGTTGGCCTCGAGGCGTCCTCGAGGCCAACGGCGTCCTCGAGGCCAACGGCGGGATCCGATCCCGCCGTTGGCCTCGAGGACGCCCGTGGGGGCTTCCCACGAGCGAACGGACAAGCCCCTGCGCCTACCTCGGCCGCTGGCAGGACTGGGTTCAGTGGGACCTGGTTTAGTCTAGGGCTCCCAACTTCGCGCTTCGCGCTGCGCGAAGCGCGAATAACTTCGCGCTCTCGCGCCGCCCTCCCAAAGGGAGAATAGGAGGACGAGGAGGAGGGGGAGAAGGAACGAGGACCGCGAAGCGCGAATAACTTCGCGCCCTCGAGGGCGCCCTTGGTTTAGTGATGCGTCCGGGGGGACGCCCCCGCCGCCCCATTCCACTGACCGTAACTGCCGTCTCCCGACGCAACACCAGCAACGGCAGACCCGGCTTCTGTGATTCTCGCCAACTTGGGGGCTCGGGGCCCCTACTGCCAACCGGGTCCCCTTACCCGGGGTCCTGGCTATACCCGCCGTAAGCCTCGAGGACGCCCGTGGGGGCTTCCCTTAGTTCGGGCGTGTCCCCCTACAGGCGGATTTTGGGCGAAAAATCAGACAAACGTCTAAAACATGCACCCGAATAATCAAGCCATAGTTTTTGAACAACAGTCCCCAGACTACGATTATACTATGTATGAGTATTCCTCCTGCAGAGGCACGCCACAAATGCGCTTCCAATTAGACCGCGACCAACTTCCCTGGCCCGGCAGGGCGGGACCTGTATTCTCCCAGGCATCCCCCTGAGTGGACCATCCGATCGATTGCTCATCTTGCTGCGGCTTGGGCCACGGGCGGAGGATGAGGAGGAGGGGGAGGGGGAGGGGGAGGGGGAGGAGGGAGGAGGGAGGAGGGAGGAGGAGGAGGAGGAGGGGAGGAGGAGAGGAGGAGGAGGAGGAGGAGGGGGGAAAGAGGGAGGAAGAGGAGGAGCGGAGGAGGAGGAGGAGGATGAGGAGGAGAAGGAAGGAGGAGAAGGAGGGAAGAGGGAGGAGGAGGAGGAGAAAGGGAGGAGGAGGAGGAGGAAGGAGAAGAAGGGAGGAGGGAGGAGGAGGAGGAGGATGAGGAGGAGGAGGAGCAGGAGGAGGAGGAGGAGGAGGAGGAGGAGGAGGAGGAGGAGAAGGAAGAGGAGGAGGAGGGAAGAGGGAGGAGGATGAGGAGGAGGAGGAGGAGACGCGGGCTTCGGCGGAGAAGGACCGCTTTGCCCGCAGTGCCGCAGGAGGAGGAGGAGGAGGAGGAGGCCCCTGCGCCTTTCACCTGGGCGAGCGCAGGCGGGGGCACGCCACCGCCCGCCCCGCCGGCGCGCCCCGCCACCCCTCGCGCAGCAGCGCCTCGAGCTCCGACCTCGCCTCCAGGAAGGGGCCCAGGGGCAGGCAGATACACACACATGCCCAGGATCCCCCATCTGATCCCATGTTTGCTGGGTCTCCGTCTTCACCCCCGCTTCCGATGCGTTCCCACGCTCCCCCAGGAGCCGACGATGAATTGCGTCTGTCTGTGTTTTCCCCTCCTGATTCGAGGCCCACCGCTGCACCTCCTCCCCCTTCCTCTGCAAAACGAGGGCCAACTGCTGCGCCCGCCCTCCCCTCCCTCTGCGGGGCGAGGGCGCCTCGGTCCAGGGGGACCCTCAGGGCGCCCCCAGGGCACTGGCCACGAGAGGCCGGGGGAACCGCAGGGAGGAGGACCCTTCTACCGCGGACCCCACGGGCCCTCACCCGCGCCACACTCTTCCAAGCAGCTGCCGTCACCAGCCTCTCCCCA
>CAUYUJ010003703.1:7500-42500 GCA_963575745.1 Prorocentrum cordatum
GGCGAACCCGAGTCCTGGCAAACCCGGGTCTTACGCTCCCCCGATCTTAGAGACGCCAAGCAAGAGCACCGAGTCTAAGTGTGAGCACTGTTGGGGGAGGTGTGAGATGCTTCGGGAGTCTGCACGGACTTCTCGGATCGGCTCTGGACGGAGGGGCTCAACACCGACAGGAGGAGGAGGAGGAGGTGGAGGAGGAGGAGGATGAGGAGGAGGATGAAGAGGAGGAGGAGGATGAGGGAGGAGGGAGGAGGCGCTGACTTTTCCGCCCGTCTTGGACGCTTCTGCTTATGCTGACTCATCCTCTTGGGCCCCCTTTTCCCTCCCCTCGCCGCATTCGGCACCGGCAGCCCACTTCCAAGCTAGGTCGCGCCATACATACCAAGGGGCCCTGGGACACACAAATAAATACTCACAAATAACAGGATTCCCGATATGTTCTCATATTTGCTTGGTTCTTGTCTTCCCCCCACTTCCCATATTTTCCCATATTTTCTTCTCGGGGATCGACGATTAGTTGTGTCTGTGTGTATTTTTCCCTTCCCTCCTGAACATAGACCGGCTCAGCATCCACTTGCAACTCCCCCCCGACCCCCTTGGAGCAACCCCCGCGGTGATCGAAGTAATGAACCTGCAGGTGCCTCTGGAAACCGCTGGGGACTCCTCCTCCTCCTCCTCGTCCTCCTCCTCCTCGCTCCTCCTCGCAACTCCTCCGCTTCGCTCTTCCTCCGAAGGACGGCTCCCGACCGAAGAACAGAAGCTGGGCGCCCAACACGCGCGGGCCTCGATGCGAGGCACGCCTCTGGCTGTTCGAGGAGCAAGGAGGGGGGGGGAAGCGGAGGAGGAGGAGGGGATAACAACGAGGGAAACAGCGCTGCATTAGAGGGAGGGAGAGAGGGAAGAACGAGAGGCGCAGAAGGAGCTGATACCCGAGGACAAGATGGAAGAAATCCGCCGACCCTGCCGGCGTGTGAATGGCTCGTCCGGCCGAGTCGTCCCCTCCGTCATTCGCTAGTCGTCGTCCCTACTGGCTCCTTTCCCTGCGGCCCCATTTCCCTGGACCCCTCGCCGCTCCCCTACTCTTAAGTCGGGCCTGTCCCCCTACAGGGGGATTTTCGACGAAAAATAAAAAGTACCCCAACGATAATCAAAACATAATCCAAAAATAGTCAGAGGATTATGTTTGAGTATTTTTTTACCTTTTTGAGGTATTGTTGGGGTACTTGATATTTTTCATCGAAAATCTCCCTGTAGGGGGACAGGCCCGACATACCCTACTTTCCCTTGGCCCTCCTCGCCAAGCGCGCCAGCCAAAACGAAATGGAGCAACATCGTAACTCGATCGAAGGGACGCCCCCTCCAGTCGGTCCCTCCCCCGTCTCGGGGCGCGGGCTCCAGGGGAGCCGGGGGGGGGGTCCAGGGGGGTCGCCACCCAAATGCGACTCCCCGGGGGGGGGGGTCCTGGGGGCTCGCAGATACGCCTTCCCTTCCAGAGTGTCCTGGGTCTCGGAAAAGCCCCAGGACGGGCCAAGAAAGCCCGAAGAGGCCTCCAAGACGGTCCAAGAGGGCCCCGCATTGACAAACGATCTTTCCAAGACGCCTTCACGCCTCCTGAAGGCCCATGAAGTTTGCATAACGCCCCAAGAGGCCTTCAGGAGCACACCCAAGAAGGCCCCCCAGGACATAATTCATACATTCCCCTTTGGTTCTTGCAGGATCTTGGCGTCCTCCCCTCTTCCGCTTCTCGACGCTCTACGACGGCCCACGAGGTCCCCCAAGTCACCCTAAGACGGCACAAAGTAGTCCAAGATGTTCCCATCATAAGGGCCCAAGAGGGCCCATTGACGGCCCGAAATGCCAAGACAAACCACGAGGCACCCAAGATGGCTCCCAGAGGGTGCCCAGACCAGGGACCCAACTGGACATCTCGAGCCCTCGCTCCCGAAAGGCTCTTAGGAGGCCCCAAGAGGCCTCCACGACGCCCCATGGGAAGCCCCAAGGGAGCCCCTGGAGGCCCCCAAACACGCTCCCAAGAGGCCCCCCCAAGAGTCTCCCAATGCCCGCAAACTGCCCACCAGAGGCCCCCCGAGAGCGCTCCAAAGAGACCCGGACAAGCATCCCCTCCTCTTCCTGCTGCTCACCCTCCGCCTCCTCCTCCTGATCCTCCGCCTCGCCTCCATCGTCCTCCACCTGCTCGTTGCCCTTTCTGGACCACCTTCTGTTCCAATCTCCCTCATCTTTCTCCGCATACTCTTCCTGATCCTACCCCTTGTGCTCCACGGCGTCGTCGTCGTCCTCCTCCTGCTCCACCTGCTCTTCCTCCTCCTCTTCCTCGCCCTTTCCCTCCCAGTCGACGTTGGAGCTCAGACACTTTGAGACTCACTCACTCACACGACTTACGGACTCTGACAGCAACACAAGGTACTCTGCCTGGGTTAGGGGAGGAGGAGAAAAACGAACATAACAATCTCTGCAGCCCTTCCGGTACCGTACCTCATACCGCACCTCTTTGCGGACCTTTCCCAAAGTGGCTGGGTCGTGAACTGGTGATGGATTTTTCTTGTGCCGCATCTTTCCCAAGAATTGGAAGAATGGAGTGCGACCTGGAAAAAAAAACGAGCCAAAGACGCAAAGAACGGACCCGCCGCACCCACGCTCGGAAATGCCAGCTTGCCAGGATTGCAATCAGTGAACATAAAAATTGCTCAAGTCCACGGAACGGACACCGAGACGAAATGCAGCAAGGTACACGAAAGGAGAGGACATACGGCAGCGGGGAAGTTTGTAGAGCTTGCCCGGCCACCCCCCCTCCCCCTGCGTCCTGCGGGGCCCAGGGGGAAGAGCTGCCACGGGAGTTTGCAGAGCTGCCTCGGCTCCTCTCAGCGCCTGCGCCCACACGGGCCCAGGAGCAGCCCGCCTCAAGTACTAGCGGATCCTCCCGATGGGAAACGCTGTCACAAGAGATCGAAGACCAGTTCCGCCAGTGGAATCCGCTTGGTCCTGCTTCGCATTCGTTTGTTCGCCGGCGAACAAAACTGGAGGACAACAGTCCGAGGGACAAATGGGGGCCCCGAGGTTCGGAGGCACCCAGCGGACAGCCGTGGCCCCCTGCTCCCCCCGGAAGGGGGCCGTTGCACACGAGTCGCCTCGGGAGGCGCCGAGTCGAAGCGCTGCAGCGCCAGACGCGCAGAGAGAGCCCCGTGGCCGCGGCGCAGACGAAAGCAGGAGACAGAGATGGAAGATGGAGGCCCCGAGGCTCGGAGGCCATTGGTTTCTGCCGGTGACGAACCTCGAAAACCCATTTGGAATCTGGTGCGCCTGCCGCCGGGTCCAGGAGAAGGCAGGCTGTTCGACGAAGGGAAGGACGAACCAATCTCTGAGGCAGAGGACCTCTTTCAGAGACAACGGATGGACTCGCGCGGAGAGATTGACGAGGAGGAGGAGGTGTACCCCAGTGCGAAGTGCAACGAACACACCTTGGAAAGCATATATCACATTATGTGGAACAAGAGTGGCCATATTTTTCTGCGGATGACATACGTCACCAATTGGCTTCCAGCAGCACAGCTCGCACTTTGCCAGAAGGGAATTCGCTTTCGGAATGGGAAAGCATCGGAGATCTTGCCAGCAGGGGAGACAAGTACACAAATGCTACTCCGAATTCCATAACAAAGTGGAGGGGGTGGGGGTCACATTCGGGGGGGGGTCTAATTTGAGCTGTCTTGGAGGGTTCGGGGGGGTCTAGGCAAAAGGGCCGCCCTCTGATGGATCGCCTGGGGGGGGGTCTAGAACTTCAACTTCTCGTCTGGGAAGGTCGTGACACCCTCCCTTTTGTTACGAAATCTGGCGTACCCAGTGAAGATTACAGTCGGGGCGTTGACCTAAATAAGGAACGAGGCCCCTTTTTCCATAAGGTAACCTTCGATGTCGTATCGAAAACCTAAGGAAAGCCCGAGGCAAGCTGTGAAACACTCAAGGAACGCGGAGCCCCTCCCCAACGAAGAGCGCTCCTTCTTCAGGGTCCCGACTGTACGCTCTTTCAGAATGGGAAAGCACAGGGGATTAACGGAGCTAAAGCTTCTCGTCTGGGAAGGTTGTGACCCCCTCCCTTTTCTTACGAAATCTGGCGTACCCAGTGAAGCTTACGCCCTTTCCGAATGGGAAAGCACAGGGGATCAACGGAGCGCGTTTGGCGCGGAGGAGAATCCTGAATCAGCCTCGAAGGGAGAGCCGCACGCACCAGCGAGGGGCGTCTCGGGCTGCAGGCTTTTTCTCGCCCAGCAGGTCCCCCCCTCTCGTCTCCCAGCCTCTCGTCCTCGGTCCTCCTCCTCCTCCTCCTTCTCCTCCTCCTCCTCCTCCTCCTCCTCAGCCTCCGCCTCCGCCTCCCCTCTCGTCTCCTGGCCTCTCGTCCTCGGTCATCTTCTCCGCAGGGTACAGGGAAGACTATGGCTCGCGAGCTCAGGAGGGGCTCCGGGAGCCCTCCTTCCTGTGCAGGCCCGCCCGCACGCGCCATTGGCAACGCGGTGCCAGCGGCCCGGCACCTCTGAAGGGGCCCTGGGACACACAAATAAATACACACACATAAAAATATTCCCCATATTTTCCTATATTTTCTAAGTTTTTGTCTTCCCCCCCACTTCCCATATTTTCCTATATTTTCTGGGGAATCGCCGATTAATTGTGTCTGTGTGTTTCTTTCCCTCCTGAACCTCTTGGTGTCATCGGAGTGCTACTGGCTGGCAGCACAGGGCTCCCTGCGAGCGGGCCGCACGCTAGCCTGTGGTGGAGGCGGGGGGGAGGGGAGGGTGCAGCAGAGGCTTCGATACGATGTCGAAGGGCTGTCGGTCCCTTGCTGCATACTGCTCACGCTCTGGAGTTGGACGACCACCTCCTTATGCGGATCGCCTCGCGCCTCGCGCCCCTCCCTCCTCCTCATCCCCCTCCTTCGCACCCTCCTCCTCCTCATCCTCCTCCTGCTCCACCTCTTCCTCCTCCCCCTCACGATCATCATCATCATCATCATCATCATCATCATCATCATCATCATCATCATCATCAGTATCATCATCATCACCATCAGTATCATCATCATCATCCTCATCATCATCATAATCAGCATCATCATCATAGTCAGCCTCATCATCATCATCAGCAGCATCATCATCATCATCATCAGCAAGACCATCAGCATCAGCATCAGCATGCACATCAGCATCGTTAGTATCGTCATCCTCGACATTATCAGTATCAGCATCGTCATCAGCATCATCAGCACAATCATCGTACTCGTCAGCATCATCATCACCACCATCATGGTACACCGAATCAGCATCAGCATCAGCATCACCATGATCATACTAATCAATGTCATGATCATCATTAACATCGCCATCATCATCAGCCTCACGAGCATCACCATGTTCAGCATCAGCATCAGCATACTCATCCGAATCCCCATCCCTATCCTAATCCGAATCCTCATCCTCACCATCAGCATCACCATCATCATCAGCACAATCATGATCAGCATCGTCATGATATTCCTCATCATCATCCTCACCATCCTCATCCTCATGCTCCTCCTCCTCCTTATCATCATCACACTCACCATCACCATCATCACCATCACCATCAACATCCTTATCATAAGCATCTGCATCAGCATCAGCATCAGCACCAACACCATCATCAACATCATCAGCATCGTCACCATCATCGTAATCGTCATCAGCAGCATCAGCATCGTCAGCATCATCAACATGGGCAGCAGCATCGGTATAAGCAGCTTCATCAGCAGAAACAGTATCAGCATCAGCATCAGCATCAGCATCCTTACCAGTAGCAGCAACAACACTATCATCAACAGCATCAGCATCAGCAGCCGCATCAGCATCGTTACCATCGCCAGCACCATCGCCATCATCATCAGCATCAACAGCATCGTCAGCAGCACCATCATCATCACCATCACCATCATCATCAGCATCAGCATCAGCATCAGCAGCAGCAGCAGCATCATCATCATCAACAGCATCGTCGTTGTCATCATCAACATCATCATCATCATCATCATCATCAGCATCAGCATCAGCATCAGCATCAGCATCAGCATCAGCATCATCATCATCATCATCATCAGCATCAGCATCAGCAGCAGCAGCAGCATCATCATCATCAACAGCATCGTCGTTGTCATCATCAACATCATCATCATCATCATCATCATCATC
Source organism: Prorocentrum cordatum (assembly GCA_963575745.1). NCBI lineage: Eukaryota > Dinophyceae > Prorocentrales > Prorocentraceae > Prorocentrum > Prorocentrum cordatum. The sequence continues at coordinate 13,728 of CAUYUJ010003703.1, forward strand.
AGCATCAGCATCAGCATCATCATCATCATCATCATCAGCATCAGCATCAGCATCATCATCATCATCATCATCATCATCATCATCATCATCATCATCCTGGTCATTCTCATGGTGCTCCCCACCTCCCCCGCGTGCTCGTCCCCGGGAGTTCCGCAACCTTTCCTCGAGCTCGTCCTTCCCATCCTCCTCCTCGTCCTGCCCCTCCTCTTCCCCTTCCTCCGCGTCCTCCTTCTTATTCTGCTCCTCCGACTCCCATTATGATGGTCCTTCTACTGCTCCTTACCCCCCAGTCTTCCCCCTGCCCGTGCTCGCCCCCCACATCCTCCTCCGCATCCTCCTCCTCCTCCGCCCTCCGCCCCCTCCTGCTGCTCCACCGCGTCCTCCGCCTCCTCCTCCAGCTCCTCCTCCCCCTCCTCCTCCTCCTCGTCCTCGTCGACGTCTTCAGGGTCGGCGGCACTGGCCGTTAAGCCTTCAACATATAGAGAAAGAAACTGCGAGGACGCCGTGCACGTCGTATGCCTGTTGGCATGATGGTGAGGACCGTCTATAACACACCGCCGTTGGCACTGCTGTGCAAGAAGGACGCGCCAAGCAGAAACAAGTGTCAAACAGGGGCAGGGGGAGGGAAATGAGAGAGGAGTCGGACAGCTCGGTGCCATTTAGGGCCTCCCTGGGGACTCACGCGGCCTTGGGGACCTGCCAAGGTGTGTGGAGACTTCCAGAGACCTGCGCTCCTCGGGGTCGCGCAAGGGATTCGTGTACTGGTTGAGCTTGGAGGCGAGAACGTTCCACCTGCGGGCTGCCAGAACTGAACCGACATAGCGACGGAGTCTACGCCTGTATTGCCTACTCCTCTTCCTTCGGCTCCTGACGCTCATACTGATTATCCCCTTCCTCAACCTCCAACTTCTCGTTCATGATCCTCCTCCCCTTGATCATCCAGCCCCCCCCCTGAATTTCCCCTTCTCTCCAGCCTCGTCCTTCATCCTCCCTGTCCTCCTCCTCCCACACACCTCGTCTTTCATATCCCACTCCTCCCACTCTTCCTCCTCCTCCCCCGGGTCTCACCCCCTCAGTAAGGGCTCCCAACTTCGCGCTTCGCGCTGCGCGAAACGCGAAGTGCGAATGACTTCGCGCTCTCGCGCCGCCTCCCAGGGGAGAAGAGGAGGACGAGGAGGCATCGGAGCCGAACCGCGAAGCGCGAAGCGCGAAGAACTTCGCGCCCTCGAGGGCGACCTTGCTCAGAAATCCCCCGAGGAGGAGGAGGAGGAGGAGGAGGAGGAGGAGGAGGAGGAGGATGAGGAGGAGGACGAGGAGGAGGAGGAAGAGGAGGAGGAGGAGGATGCGGATGAGGAGGGGGAGGAGGAGGGGGAGGAGGAGGAGGAGGAGGAGGAGGAGGAGGAGGCCGACCTACCCCGTGGGGTGCGTTCTGCCCAGGAGTTCGCGAAACGAAATTCCAGCCTCTTGTCGACGCGAAGCCTCCCCCCGAGGACCAGAGGAAGAGGGTGCGCAGAGTCGAGAGTCCTCCTCTCCGCCAAGTCCTCCTCCTCCTCCTCCCTCCTCCCCCTCCTCCTCCCTCCCCCTCCCTCCTCTCCTCCTCCTCCTCCCCCTCCTCCTTCTCCTCCCTCCCTCCTCCTCCTCCTCCTCCTCCTCCTCCTCCTCCTCCTCCCTGGATCCTCGGTCCTCGATGCTCGAGCCTTCCCCGCGTTCCCGCCCCTCTCCCCCGAGGGGGGTCGGCAAGGGGGGCGCTCGCTCGGGGGCGGAGACGATGACCTGGAGTCGGCGATGCCTCGCCGATAGATCGGCGAGAGGCTCCCGATAGCAGATGCAAGGGCTCCCGACTTCGCGCTTCGCGCTGCGCGAAGCGCGAAGTGCGAATAACTTCGCGCTCTCGCGCCGCCTCCCAGGGGAGAAGAGGAGGATGAGGAGGAATCGGAGCCGAACCGCGAAGCGCGAAGCGCGAATAACTTCGCGCCCGCGAGGGCGCCCTTGCAGATGGCGCGCTCCTGGGCGGGGAGGGGCGCCCAGGACCAGGACCGGATCGGCAAGGAAGGGACGATGGGGGGCCGCTGCTCCACCCTCCCCCCCACCACTTGGGTGGCAACTCATGGGATCCTCCCCTACCAGCTTGTCGGCTCTCGCGAATCGATACTGGTCGACGCTGAATCGACGCTCACCGACGCCAAGTCGGCGCGATCTCATCAGCTCCTGGACGCTAGCCGACGCCAGTCGCGGAATCAAGAGGGCATAGCAGGCTCCCATGACTTGCTACCGCACCCCACCACCCCGCCCCGAGGCGGCCCCCGCCTCAGCCGGCGCCCCCCGACCCTGCCATGGGCCCATCCGCCGGCCCAGAGCCGGCGTGTGAGGGGCCAGTGCGTGAGAGGCCCAGGGCGAGTGTGTGAGAGCAGCCGAGGCGGGGATTGATCCACGACCAGCGCGTGGAGGTTGCTCGAGATTTTGGTTGGAGCCTGTTTTTTTTAGACTCTGGCAAGTTTACTTGCATGGACGGGGGGGGGGGCTGAGCCTGAAGCAAGCCCGGGGGGGGGGGGGGGGGGGGCGCGGAAATCACGCCAGTCGAAAGGCACTTGCACGCTAGTACTCGCTCGAAGAGGGGCGAGGGGGAGGGGGGGGGGAGGCGAACGCCATGCAAGAAGTAAACTTGCCTGAACCCAACAAAAACAGGATCCCCGGAGGCGGCGCCATGGTGTTGAGACCGCCGGGTGCTACTTTGATGGGCCTGATTTCCACCACCACCACCAGAAGTTGGAGGGGGGAAGGAGGTGGAGGATGAGGAGGAGGAAGAGGAGGAGGAGGAGGTTGCTCGAGATTTCTCCTGCTCCTCTTGGCCGCAGGGGCGGGGGGAGACGAGCGGCGGGTGTACGCTGCCGCTCCGTGGCCACGCGACCAGGCCGCACGCTGGCCCTCCGCCTGCGCTGCCCGATTGACGCGCCCCCGATGCGGCGACATCCCCAGGCAACTGGAGTCAAGCCGCATGACGTCCAGGGGCTCGTGCTTCCCCCCCCTCCTCCTCCTCCTCTCCTCTCCTCCTCCTCCTCCTCCTCCTCCTCCTCTCCTCCTCCTCCTCTTCCTCCTCCTCCTCCTCCTCTTCAGACGTACCACTCCTCCTCCTCCTCGTCCTCGTCCTCCTCCTCCTCCTCCTCCTCCTCCTCCTCCTCGCTCGTCCACCTCCTCATCGTCGTCTTCCCTACGGCTGTTCCTGCGTCTGCTCTGGCTCTCCCACCCCCTCCTCCCCCTCTCATTCTGCCCCAGAATGACCAAATCACCTCCTTCACCGTCCCCCGCCGATGCAACGGCGGCGATGCATCGGCGACGTCGACGATGCATCGGCGGCGTCGGCGTGGAGAAAATTGGGCTCCATCTCGAGCCGCATCTGCGATGCATCGGCGATGCCGCGCGCTCCTCCGATCCCACCCTTGAGCGGGGACCGACCGTCCCAGCATTTTCGATAGGCCTACCACGACGTGTTCTCAGAGAGCAGAGACGTTCTAAGAGCGAGAACGAAACGTTATTGGAATACAATCCCGATGTGCTAAAACAAGACAGCCTCAGCCATAAATGTTCTAAAAACACGTCGCGCCGCGCCGCCACGTCCTCTACGTCCGCCCCATGTCCTCTGCTTCCGCCGCCCTCCGCCGACCTTCCGACGGGGAAGAGATGCCCGCTCCTTCGACCCTCGCAAGCAAGCGAGGCCCTTCCTGGAACGCCTCATCTCCCCACAGCCCGAGGATGTCAGAGGGTGGCGGGCACGGCCTCGCCGCCGCTGCGACGCCGCTCCTCCGATCGCGCCCGCTCGGGCCCGGCACCGTCGCTGTGGTTCCCCCACGGCGCCGTGGGAAAAACGCAGCGACGCCCCGCTGTGAACCTGCCACGAGGCTCGGCGCCCCCCCCTCTCTCTTAAAGGGGCCCAGGGACACACAAAGAAATGGACACAATTCCACGTGGTGGGCTTGTTTTTCACCACCACCACCACCATAAGTAGGAGGGGGAGGGGGTCGTCGTCGTCGTCGTCGTCGTCGTCGTCCTCCTCCTCCTCCTCCTCCTCCTCCTCCTCCTCTCCTTCCTTCTCCTCATCCGCCACCTCCTTCCCCCTCCAACTTATGGTGGTGGTGGTGGAAAACAGGCCCATTACCACGGGTTCCCCATCTTTGTTCCCATGTTCAAGCTTTCTGGCTTCCCCCCAACTTGCCCCCAAGTTCCAACATGTTCCTGGGTTTTCTGGGTCTTCGTCTTCTCCCCCGCTTCCCATGTATCTTCCTGTGTGTTTATGTGTTTTGTTTATCCTCTTGTGTTTTCTATGTTTTTTTTTTGTGTCTATGTGTTTATGTGTTTGTTGTTTCTCCTCTATGTGTTTTTGTTATGGTGTTTCTCCTCCTGTGTGTCTATGTGTTTCCTCTTGTGTTTATATGTGTTTTTCTCCTCTTGGGATCGACGATTCATTGTGTCTATGTGTTTTTCTTCTCCTTGCCATTGCTGCACTCGCCAGTCAAGCTCGCTGCGCACCGGCCCCGGCGCCTGCCCGCTAGTTGCGGTGGGGGGGCGGCAAGGCCCCCCTCCTCCCCCCCTTCCCTCCTCCCCCCCTCCTCCTCCTCCCCTCCTCCTCCTCCTCCTCCTCCTCCTCCCTCCTCCTCCTCCTCCTCCTCCTCCTCCTCCTCCTCCCTCCCCTCCTCCTCCTCCTCCTCTTCCTTCCCCTCCTCCCCCTCCTTCTCCTTCTCCTCCTCCTCCTCCTCGTCCTCCTCCTCCATCTCCTCCTCCTCCTCCTCCTCCTCCTCCTCCTCCTCCTCCTCCTCCTCCTCCCCCTCCTCCGCCATCTCCTCCCCCTCCTCCCCCTCCTCCCCCTCCTCCTCGCTCCTCCTCCTCATCCATCTTCTCCCCTCCTCCCCTTCCCGCTCCCCCTCCTCCTCCTCCTCCTCCTCCTCCTCCTCCTCCTCCTCCTCCCCTCCGCGCTCGTCCTCCTCCTCCTCCTGGGGGGCCGGCCCGAACCAGACTCGAGGCGGAAGTCTTGTATAGCTCTCGGGCGCTCGGGCCCCTTTGCTGCGCCTCTCCCTCCTTCTCCTCCTCCTCCTCCTCCTCCTCGTCCTCCTCCTCCATTTCCTCCCCTCCTCCTCCTCCTCCTCCTCCTTCTCTCCTCCTCTCTCCTCACCCTCCTCCCCCTCCTTCTCCTCCTCCTCCTCCTCATCCTCCTCGTCCTCCTCCTCCATCTCCCTCCTTCCTCCTCCTCCTCCTCCCTCCTCCTCCTCCTCCTCCTCCTCCTCCTCCCCCTCCTCCTCCATCTCCTCCCCCTCCTCCCCCTCCTCCCTCTCCTCCTCCTCGCTCATCCTCCTCATCCATCTTCTCCTCCTCCTCCCCCTCCCCCTCCTCCTCTTCCTCCTCCTCCTCCTCCTTCTCCTCCTCCTCCTCCTCCTCCTCCTCCTCCTCGCTCGTCCTCCTCCTCCTCCTCCTGGGGGGCCGGCCCGACCAGACTCCAGGCGGAAGTCTTGTATAGCTCTCGGGCGTTCGGGGCCCCTTTGCTGCGCCTCAGGCCCTTCACAAACGACTCGGGCTGAAGAGCTGGTCTCGGGGGAAGTTGACTACCTACCAGACCTTAGGGGGCCCTGGAAACGACAGGGCCGTTTTTCTACCGGTTCCGTTCTGCCGTTTTTTTGCCGGTTCCGTCGCCGTGTTTTGACTGGTTCCGGCTCCGGTTCCAATCCTGGAGGCTTTTTTTTTGCCGTTTCCAAGAAAATGTCTCTTGAAAATGGAAGCGGCAAAAAAACGGCCCTGCCGTTTCCAGGGCCCACAAAGTACCAGACCACCCCGACCCAACCCGAAGACCCGAGTTTCGGGTTGGGGGGGGGTACGGGCTCCATGCACGTTTTCGCAGCGTTCCCCGACACCCCCCTCACTGGACATGGAGGGCAAATTGAGGCCTTCGGGTTGGGTTTGGATGGCTTGATGGGTGGTGAGAAGTGGTCGAGCGGTCGGCGGCCCGTGTCACGAGAAAATCAAAACGCTAGACGCCTGGGCATCGCCGATGGATCGTCGACTGGCGGCCCACAGCGAAACCACACGCTTCCTGTTCGGGGAGGGCTATCAAGCCCCTTCGGCGATGAATGGGATCGGGGGTCGATGCGCTTCACCCCGAGCCCGTCCCCCGGTGGTTTTCGGACCATAACTCGGGACTCCGACGTCCGTCCGGGATGATCCAGGCACCCCTGGAACGCCATCGACTAGGCGCAGAGAATGAATGAAAGCCACCCCGGACCTCGAAACGCTTCGAAAACTTACGACCCCCCCCCGCCTGAGCATACCTAGACATCTAGTGCCTCGAGCATCGAGGGCATCGAAGACTCCGCCCGCCCCCCTGGCAGACCCAGCACGCCTGGACCACACCTGGCATCGAGACGCGCACCCCTGGCCTCCCGACCGCTTCCCCAAGACCGGGTTCTCATGCCGACCCGTTGTTTGACGGCCCCGAGGACCAGTACCCATCGGTCGGAAGAAGTAGGTAGAAACATGAAGTAGGAAGGCGTTGGGAATACATTGGGCTTCCGCCCGCCTCCTGAAGAGGAAGGAAGAGGGAAAACCACTCGACTCTTGAAGTAGGAAGGCGCTGAAAGTAGATTGGAATCTGGGAATACAAAAATACCTACTTTGAACGACCGATGGGTAAGGGCCCCGAGAGGCCCAGAGGCCGAAAACTATGAGACACCGCCGCCCCAATACGGACTCGGAGTGGAGGTCTCTTACAGTTTCTGGCCTCGCCTCTTAGGGCTACTGGCACACCTGATATACGATACCACTTTAATAGACGTCCTCCTCCTCCTCCTCCTCCTCCTCCTCCTCCTTCTCCTCCTCCTCCTCCTCTTCCGCCTCCTCCTCCTCCTCCTCCTCCTCCTCCGCCTCCTCCTCCTCCTCCTCCGCCTCCTCCTCCTCCTCTTCCTCCGCCTCCTCCTCCTCCTCCTCCGATCCCGTCGGGGCGTTGACCCAAGGAACCCTAGATAAGGAACGAGGCCCCTCTTTCCCACAAGTTCAACCTCGATTTCCGATTGAAAGCCGCAGGAAAACCCGAGGCAAGCTGTGAAACAATCAAGGAACACGGAGCCCCTCCCCAACGAACAGGGTTCCTTCTTCAGGGCCCCGACTGTACCACTTTGATAGACGTGTGCATCAATCCTTCTCTTGCATGCGCGTTTCACTGTGTCTCACGCCCTCCGTCTCCGCTCGCGGAGCGAGGAGCCTCCGCGGGCTCCTCGAGTCCGTACTTGACCCTGACCTTCAAGCCCAGACCCCTTCGGGTCGTGAAACAATCACGACGGACAGTCTTCACTGATCTGGGCCCCTGCGGGGCCCCTACCGAGGGCTCGGGACCGTCAGACAGCGACTCGGGACGAACAACTGGTGCTGGAGGGAGGAGTCGAGACCTCTAGGGGTCGACGCTATGCAATAACAAATGACGTCTGGGGTCTGGGGAATCGCCAAGAACCTTGTCTGATGGGCCAGTCTTCCACCACCACTACCATAGGTAGGAGGGGTAGGAGGAGGAAGAGGAGGAGTAGGAGGAGAAGGATGAGAAGGAGGAGGAGGAGGGGAGGAGCGGGAGGAGAAGGGGGAGGAGGAGGAGGAGGAGGAGGAGGAGGAGGAGGAGGAGGAGGAGGAGGAGGAGGAGGAGAGAGGAGAAGAGGAGGAGGAGGAGGAGGAGGGGGGGAGGAGGAGGACGAGGAGAAGGAGGAGTAGGAGGAGGACCTCCCGATCCTCCCTTCTCCCCCGTCCTACTTATTGTAGTGGCGGCGGCAGCGAGATGTCTGGGCACCCCACGCCCTGGCGCGCCAACCGCTCGGGAGCCGCGGCGCGCTCGGGAGCTCCGCCGGGCCGGCTCCGCCCGAGGGGGCCCCCTCTACCCCTGGGGAGGCACACGCCCCCATCGCCCCGCCCCAGGAAGGTCGGCGTGGGGGGTCGCCGTGGGGAGGCCTTGTCTTCATGTTCTCCCTCTCCTCCTCCTCCTCCCTCCTCCTCCCTCCACCTCCTCCTCCTCCTCCTCCTCCTCCTCCTCCTCCTCCTCCCCCTCCTCTCCTCCTCCTCCTCCCTCTCTCCCTCCTCCTCCTTCTCCTCCTCCTGCTGCTAGGGGGCTAGGGGTGAGGGGCAGGGCTGAGAGGCCTCGATAACACCCAAGACGGCATCAAGGCGACCCAAGACGCCGAAAGACGACAAGAGGACACAAGAGGGCCTCAGGAGGCACAACAGATTGATTTCCCAAGATGGTGTTCTCGTGTGTTTCTCGTTCTCGTCTTTTCGGGCGCCTGCCAACCCAGAACAGCGCGACAGCGCCCTCGGACTGGGCCAAGACAGCCCGAGAGGTACCCGAGAGGGAAGAGGCCCCCCTCGGGGGGCCTCTCGCCCGACGGCAACACACAACCCTCCGGGGAGTCGAGGGGGCCCAAGAGAGGCCCAAGAGGGGCAACCCGCAGGGACCCCGGGAGCCCTCCCCCACAAGCTGGCACCCAAGAGTCCCAACAAGCCCCCGTACCCCCCGGTAGCCTTGGAACAGCTACACGGGGCCGCCCATCAAGCCTCCAAGAGGCCCCCAAGAGGCCCCGCAACAGACGCGAAGGAAGTGGAGGACGAATCGGCAACAGCGGCCCGAAACCACGACGGGAAGCGGCGAACAACGCACACGAAATCGGAAGCCGCACATCTCCTCCTATGGGGGGCGGCGGAATCACGCAAGCCTTCTGAATCACCTGCTCCACCCTCCTCCTCAAGGACAATAACGAAATCGGCAAGAGCCATTCGAGGTCAAGTGAAATCATGCGGCGACCCCTTGGAACCCCATGGAGTGATCCAAGACTCCCGAATCCTGTGTCATGTTCCTCATTCTCCCCCACCGTCCCTCCTCTCGCATCTCTCCTCGCTCCTCCCCCCATCCTTCCTCCTCGCCAACGGCTGGCAAATCTGTTGTTCGTCGAAGGCGCCTGGCCGATGTAGAAACGGAGGGGGGGACAAGCGGGGAGGCATGCCTCGTAACGGAGGGAGCGGCAACCAGCCACTGCCCGACGCCGCCGACGTCGGCGACGACTGAGACGTCGACCACACTGGCGACACAGACAAACGACGAGGACGACGTCGACGTCGACGACGGCCCCATGACGCCGACGCCGGCGACGCCGACCACGACGCCGTTGACTCAGACGAGGACGACGACCTTGACCTTGGCCTTGGCCATGGCCCTGACCATGACGACGACGCCTTGCTACGACCGCTGGCGAGGACGACGACGACGACGACGACGACGACCTTGACCGTGACCTTGCCCTTAGCCACGACGACGACGACGCCCGACGACGACGCCCAGCGGCAGCACGATTCCCGGCGCAGTGCCGGCGCCTGGGCGTCTGGACGGGCACGCTGAAGTCGCACCCCGCGGGATAGTAGCGCGACTGGCGTGGGCCGGAGCGCCCCCGTACTGCAGGTTCGTATCGTGTCGACCCCGGCGTTGGTTCCCGACACCGCGCTGGATCGTTCACCCTTGAACGATCGGCCGTCTCCGCAACGTCCGATCGTTCAACATCGACCGATTCTGGGCCGCCGTCGGCGTTCAACGTTGAACGTCGGCGGCGGGGTCGCCGCCGGTCGACACGACGCGAACCTACCGTACGGGAGTAGACGAGCGCGTTCCGCTACTTGCAAAGTAACCGCTCGCAGACGGCCTGGATCCGCCGCGTGGGGTCCACGAGAAATGACATCGAAGCAGACACGTGCGTTTCGGACGTCTGCGAGTAGGCACTTTACGAATAGTGGGCCGCGCTCGGTGATGGAGGGAGAGGTCATAGTCGGGCGCGGCCTAACCGACCCCTAGCAAACCATCCCCTTCGGTGACATCATCCTCGCCTTTCGAGATCCCCTTCTGGCCGTCCACATGCGTCTTGGGGCGAGGCGAGGAGGACGTCACGGAAGGGGATGGCTTGCTAGGGGTCAGTTAGGCCGCCCCTAGGAGGAGGAGGAGGAGGAGGAGAAGGAGGAGGAAAAGGAGGAGGAGGAGGAGGAGGAGGAGGAGGGGCACCAAGGATGACATGATGATAAGCCTTCGGAGGTCCGCGCAGACTTCTTGGATCAGCACTTGCCCCTCGCCCTGGCGCACCCCACACGCCAAGGTCGGCGCCGAAGGCGCCGCCAGAGGGCTGGAGCGCGGATCAGGAAATCGTCCCGAACTTCCGAAAGCTTATGTTCATCGACATATTTCTGATTCGAGCAAAAAGTGTCTCAAAAAATCGATCCCCTGGCCCCTCCCTGGGTCAATCTGGAGTAGGTGGTTCCCAACCATCCTGTGGTGTTGGGTCCTCGTTTTAAAGAGACAGCGCCCCGCGTCACTCCTCCTCCTCCCGCTGCCCCCTCCCCCTCCTCCCTCCTCCCATCGACGACATCATCAGATTCGTCACCATGAGCATCATCCCACCCATTTCGGCACACCCCTCACACGGTTCGTGGCCCCATAGGGAGCTCCACCGAAGGCTCCAGTGGCAGGGTCCGCATGCGTCAACGCCACCCAGGACAGCGTTCCGTGGCCGCATAAGGAGCTACACCGAAGGTGTCAGTGGCAGGGCCCGCATGCGTCAACGCCACCCAGGGCAACGTTCCGTGGCCCCATAGGGAGTTCCACCGAAGGCTCCAGTGGCTGGGTCCGCATGCGTCAACGCCACCCAGGACAGCGCTTCGTGGCCCCATCAGGAGCTCCACCGAAGGCGGCAGTGGCGCAGTTCGCATGCGTCTCCCCCACCCAGGACAGCGCTTCGTGGCCCCATAGGGAGCTCCACCGAAGACTCCAGTGGCAAGGTCCGCATGCGTCAACGCCACCCAGGACATTCGTGGCCCCATAGGGAACTTCACGGGAAGCTCCAGCGGCACCGTTCGCATGCGTCTCCCCCACCCAGGACAACGCTTCGTGGCCTCATAGGGAGCTCCACCGAAGGCTCCAGTGGCAGGGTCCGCATGCGTCAACGCCACCCAGGACAGCGTCTCGTAGCTCCACCGAAGGCCGCAGTGGTACCGTTCGCATGCGCCTCCCCCGCCCACGGACAGCGTTTCGTGGCCCCACAAGGAGCCCCACCGAAGGCCCCAGTGGCACCATCCGCATGCGTCTCCCCCACCCACGACAGCGCTTCGTGGCCCCATAGGGAGCTCCACTCCGATGGTCCTAGTGGCGCAGTTCGCATGCGTCTCCCCCACCAAGGACAGCGTTTCGTGGCCCCATATGGAGCTCCACCGAAGGCGGCAGTGGCGCAGTTCGCATGCGTCTCCCCCGCCCATGACAGCGCTTCGTGGCGCCATAAGGAGCTCCAACGAAGGTCCCAATGGCGCATTTCTCATGCGTCTCCCCCCACCCAGGACAACGTTTTGTGGCCACATAGGGAGATCCACAGAAGGCCCCAGTAGCGGTGTCCACATGCGGCCGCGCCACCGATTTCGGCGCACCCCTCGCATCTTTCGTGGCCCTCTAGGGAGCTCCACCGAGAGCGGTACCCACAATGCGGCACTCGCAGCTGCATCTGGTTGGATCCTTCGTCAGGCCAACTTGTCACCCTGGAACCGTTTCTTATGGCCGCGGGGCCCGGAAAACGGCTCTGGAGGCTGAAGCTGCCTCCCGGAGCCTCGAACCTCGAACCTCGCCCCCCCCTTTCTTCCTCCTCCTCCTCCTCCACCTCCTCCTCCTCCTCCTCCACCTCATCCTCCATCCTCCATCCCTCCTCCTCCTCCTCGCCCCCCGCCCCCCGCCAGGGGTGCAACACGGGGGGGGGGGGGGGCAGGGGCGGCGCGCACGGGCGGGCCGTCGCCCTGGTCGCCGCCGCCGCCCCTCCGAGGCTTCTGTTCTCGCGGGCCCCTCCGAGGCCCTCTCGAACCCCCAGCCGGCCCCAAGCTGGAGGAGGCAGCAGTCGAACTCGGAGCTCGGGACCTGGACCGGATCAACTCGGCCGGGGCCGGGGCGGGGCCGCGAGAACGGCCGGCCGCGAGAAAGGCGAGGATGCCCCGCCACAAGAAAGAGCTCCTCCTCCTCCTCCTCCTCCTCCTTTTCCTTCGTCTCCCAGGTCTCCTCCTCCTCCTCCTCCTCCTCCTCCTCCTCCTCCTCCTCCTCCTCCTCTTCCTTCTCCTCATCTTCCTCCTCCTCCTCTTCCACCTCCTCTTTCTCCTCCTCTGTCCCAACTATCCTCTGGTGTTGGGTCCTCGTTTTGCAGAGACAGCGCCCCCATTTCGGCACAACCCTCACACGCTTCGTGGCCCCATAGGGAGCTCCACCGAAGGCCCCAGCGGCTGCGTTCGCATGCGGTGCCACCCCCATTTCGGCCCACCCCTCACACGTCTCACGGCCTCATAGGGAGCTCCGCCGAAGGCCCCAGTGGCTGCGTTCGCATGCGGTTCCACCCCCATTTCGGCACACCTCTCACACGGTTCGTGGCCACATAGGGAGCTCAACCGAAGGCCGCAGCGGTTGCGTACGCATGCGGTTCCACCCCATTTCGGCACAACCCTCGCACGTTTCGTGGCCCCATAGGGAGCTCTGGCGAATGCTCCAGTGGCTGCGTTCGCATGCGGTTCCACCCCCATGTAGGCACACCCTTCAAACGCTTCGTGGCCCCATACGGAGCTCCGCCCAGTAGCTGCGTTCGCATGCGGTTCCACCCCCATTTCGGCACCCCATTTCGGCACACCCCTCACACGTTTCGTGGCCTCATCGGGAGCTCCGCCGAAGGCCCCAGTGGCTCTATTCGCATACGGTTCCACCCCCATTTCGGCACACCCCTCACACGTTTCGGGGCTTCCGCTCCCATTTCGGCCCACCCCTCACACGTCTCACGGCCCCATCGGGAGCTCCGCCGAAGGCCCCAGTGGCTCCATTCGCATGCGGTTCCACTCCCATTTCGGCATACCCCTCACACGCTTCGTGGTCACAGAGGGAGCTCCGCCGAAGGCCCCAGTGGCTGCGTTCGCATGCGGTTCCATATCGGCACACCCGTCGCACGTCTCGTGGACCCGTAAGGAGCTCCACCGAAGGCCCCAGCGGCAGCATTCGAATGCGGACACAACCACAACTGCGGAATTCACAACTGCATATGGTTGGGTCCTTCGCAAGGATAATTTCCTCCTCCTCCTCCTCAGCTTTGCGTTGAGCGGACCCCATGATCTGAGATTGCAGCGGTCAACTCCTCCTCCTCCTCCTCCTCCTCGCCCTCCTCCTCTTCCTCCTCCTCCTCCTCCTCCTCCTCCTCGTCCCCCTCCTCCTTCCTCCTCCTCCTCCTCCTCGTCGTCCTCCTCCTCGTCCCCCCTCTTCCTTCCTCCTCCTCCTCCTCCTCCTCCTCCTCGTCCTCCTCCTCCTCCTCCTCCTCCTCCTCCTCGTCCTCCTCCTCGTCCCCCTCCTCCGCGTCCCCCTCCTCCAGGCGGCGCGCGGGGCGCGGGGCGCTCGGGGCCTTCTCCGTCAGCGTCGGCAGGTCCTGCGCCAGGGGGCGGAGCCGCCGACGGGCGGGCCGGCCCGGCGACGTCTCGCGATGCGGCAAGCGAGCCGCCCCGCGCTCGCTTGGGGGGTCCCAAAACGGTGCAATGGCAGGTCCCTCCTCCCTCCTCCTCCTCCTCCCTCCTCCTCCTCCTCCTCCTCCTCCTCCTCCTCCTCCTCCGCCTCCTCCTCCGCCTCCTCCTCACAACACGGTCAGTCACAGCGCGGTGACCCAGGAGGCCCCCAGTCGCCAAAGATTGCCTTCGAGAACAGCCCAAGTCTCACGACCGCGTGGTCAGCCCGAATCTCCACGGCCTCACCGGACGGTGTGGTCACGTCGCCGTTTTGGGACTGGAACCGCGCGAGCGCGCGCTTCTTGCGCGCGCGCGTGGCTTCCAGCGCGTTCCAGCCATTAGCAAGTTTCTAGCTGCATGCGTGTCGCCACACTTGGAACAGGAGTTGACGAAGCAGCAAGAATGCGGACCGAACAAAAGCGTACACCCGACAATGGTAAACCCATGGAGTCAGCGCGAAGTAATGCGACCGAAGTATGGAAAATCATGGAGATGATAAGAAATCTGAGGCGTTCCGCATATGTCACTCATTGTGATGAGTCGGAGGTCTGTTTTTTGGAGCTCGCTTGTAGCCGCCTTGAGGTCATCTTGAAGATATCGGGAGCCTCTGGTGCCCTGGTCGCACATCTTGGCAGCCACTTGGGCTGCCAGGCAAGCTGTTGGAGCTTCTGATGCGTCCCGCAGCACGGTCATTCATTTTGGGAGCATGTTTTGACCGTCTGACACCTTAAGCGCTACAGAGAGACACAGAGAGACACAAAGAGACACAGAGAGACACAAAGAGACACAGAGAGACACAGAGAGACACAGATAGACACAGAGAGACACTGAGAGACACAGAGAGACACAGAGAGACACAGAGAGACACAGAGAGACACAGAGAGACACACAGAGACGCAGAGACACACAGGGAGACACAGGGAGACACAGAGAGACACAGAGAGACACAGAGAGACACAGAGACACACAGAGACACACAGAGACACACAGAGAGACACACAGGGACACGGAGACAGACAGAGACAGACAGAGACACACAGAGACACACAGAGACACACAGAGACACACAGAGACACACAGAGACACACAGAGACACACAGAGCACACACGCACACACGCACACACGAACACACGCACACACGCACACACGCACACACGCACACACGCACACACGCACACACGCACACACGCACACACGCACACACGCACACACGCACACACGCACACACGCACACACGCACACACGCACACACGCACACACGCACACACGCACACACGCACACACGCACACACGCACACACGCACACACGCACTCACGCGCACACGCGCACGCGCACACGCGCACACGCGCGCGCCACGCGCCCACGCGCACGCGCACACGCGCACGCGCACGCGACGCACGCGCGCACGCAGCGCGCAGCACGCAAACGCACACGCACACGCACACGCCCGCACACGCACACGCACACGCACACGCACCCACCCACACACACGCGCACGCGCACGCGCACGCGCACGCGCACGCGCGCGCACGCGCACGCGCACGCGCACGCGCACACGCACACGCACACGCACACGCACACGCACACGCACACGCACACGCACACGCACACGCACACGCACACACACACACACTTTTGTCTGCGGGTCGAGAGCGAGCCTCTTCCGGTTAAGACGCACGCACACGCACACACACACGCACGCACACGCGCACGCGCACGCGCACGCGCACGCGCACGCGCACGCGCACGCGCACGCGCACGCGCACGCGCACGCGCACGCGCACGCGCACGCGCACGCGCACGCACACGCACACGCACACGCACACGCACACAGAGCTTCTTGGCCTCCCAACGCATGTTGGAGGGGCCGTCTTGAAGTCACCCTGATCCGTTTCGGACCTGTCTGAGGGTCTCTCGGGAAAAGCTTGAAGCCGTCTTTGGGAGCGTGAGCCAGCTGCGGGACCCCTCAGGCCACCAGAGGCTGCTCTTCTGGCCGCCTCGGCGGTCTCCGAGGCATTTTTAGGGGGCCGTGTTGGGCCCGTCTTTGGCCGCCCCGGGGCCCCCTGGGACGACCTTCACGGTTCCTCTCTTCGGGCCCTCCTCGGGCTCTCTTCGAGCCCCCTTCTGGGGGCCAAGGCGATCGTCTTCGGGCTCCCGAGACCAAAGACGAGCCGGCGAGGCCGGCGAAGCTCACCACAGAGTGCCTGCAAAACAAGCTATCACATACATCACAGGGTTGAGATCGTCAATTGTTGTATTGTGAGGGGGCTCTGAGCCGTTTTTGCCCTCTTCGGGCTCTCTTCGAGCGCCTCGGGGCCCCCCGGGACGACCTTCCCGATCCCCTCCTCGGGCCCTCTTCGGGCGCTCTTCGGGCCCCTCCTGGGCGCGCGATGCAGTAGGAGCTCGACCACAAGAGACCCTCCACATGAAGCCCACCCCTGAGACCCCAGGACGTCCATTGATCTTTGATGTGGGAACGTCACGCCTGCCATAGCAAAACCATCGAAACCCAAGAACCCCAGGTCACCCTGGAGGCGAGCAGGGTGTTTCTTGGGATGGGTTTCTACTGTAATACTTTGGACCCGTGGCGACGCATCATGCTCTGCGTGCCGACGACGATCTGCGTGACGACGCGCGTTGGCACCCCCTTCTGGGGACTTCTGGGCCTCCTCCAGGACGCTCAGGACAGCTCAATGGGGGCACGCATAAGCGACAAGAGGGCCCAGGAGGGCCCAAAGGCAGTTCGAGCATGCCCAACACGGCTCAAGTCGGCTGAAACGACCCCCCAGACGGGCCCAAGAAGCCCGAAGAGGACTGATCAGAGGCCCCCAGGAGATATTCAGTGACTGTATGTCGGTTTCCCATGATTGTGGTATGCTTGCTTTTCCGAGCCTCAGGGGCCGAAGACGGCCCAAGAAGCCCCCAAGATGGCCTCCAGCTGACCCAAAACGTCCTCAAAAGGATTCCAAGAAAATCCCGGAGCAGGGCCAAGTATGTTCGCCGATGGCGCTGGCTACGCACCACGTCGAGAAGGAGGCGCTTGCGCGCGACCTGGGCGGGCAGCTTGCGCGCGAAAGTTCGCGAATGACCGCACCGCTCAATTGTACACCATGACTGGTCCTGGCTTGGCTCATCAAGGGCTCAGCAGAAACATGGCATGAATCGGGTTTCGATGCATAGTAGGCGTCCCAAAACAGGAGCAAAGAGAGCGGGGCACCCCATCCCTCCAATCTCCTGAAATATCCAATGCGTGGCCTTTGGAAACGGAAACCTGGTTTTTAACGAGTAAGCCAGCACAACAACAGGCGCGAAGACACCAACGTCGGGACTGCGAATGCGACCCCCTGTCGAC
Organism: Prorocentrum cordatum; assembly: GCA_963575745.1. NCBI lineage: Eukaryota > Dinophyceae > Prorocentrales > Prorocentraceae > Prorocentrum > Prorocentrum cordatum. The sequence goes on from CAUYUJ010003703.1 coordinate 30,636, forward strand.
CCATGATCCCCATCCCGGACTGCCACCGACAACACTGCCTCCTTCTCGTCCTCCTCCTCCTCCTGCCCCCTCTTCCTCTGCCTCCCCCTTCCCCTCCTGCAATTCCTCCTCCTCCTCTTCCTTCTCCTCGTCCTCTTGCATGTTGTTTCATATATTATCATCCTCATGTTCGTGCTGATCCGCTTCCGCCTCCCCTCTTCGTCGACACCCTCCTGCTCCTGGCAGGACGGTAGCGCAGAGAAGACGAGCACGACAGATCCTCCTCCCCCTCCTCTTGCTTCCTCACTCTATGCCCTTGCGCAATCACAGACCTGTGCCAGCTGAATCTGCCAGCCTCCACCACACCCCCATCCCACTCGCCCAATCGCCTGCTCCTGAGGACGACCCCGCAAGCCTCCGGACATCCGTGAGGCCCCACAGACTCTGGAGGTATAGCAGAACAAGCAACACCCAACAAACTCGTCACCCTCTTCTCTTACTCCCATCTCCCCCTGCTCCTCATCCTCCTCACCCCTTCTCCCCATCTCTTTCTCAACATTCTCACTTCGCTGGTTCCCCGCGGGGCCTTTGAGACAGTGCCTTTGCCGTTGACAATCTGGATAGCCTGACCCGCGGGGAGAGACTTCGGGGAGTGGGAGGGACTTGGAGGAAGACCCCTCTTCCTGCTGAATCGGCCACCGTGCCGCGGGCACGGAGTGGAGTGCCCTCAAGTCACAACATCTCTTTGGGGCGAACCCAGGTTTCCTAAACTCTTGGGCGGTCCTTGGCGTGATGCGTGGCTTTTCCAAGGCCACGGAAGCGTGGTTCGGGATCCGCACTTCCGACGTGCTTCAAGATGGTCTGGCGGAGCCGTCTTGTGATTCTCCTGGGCGCCGTGGGGGCCGTCTTGCAGGCCCTGAACACTAGGCCACCATCGTTGAGACCAACTCTAACTCGTTTTGACATGGTGAGAACAGCTGATTCGGCTTTTCGGTCTGAAATCAGAGCGTGAATTACCTACCCCGCTTTCGCTTCCAGGCAAAACCAAGCCATACCACGCGCCTCCTCGTCAAGCGGTCTGATCAGTACAGGCTGCAATTCGGCATCGTTTGGTATCTCTTGGAAGCGAGGGTGGTCAAAAGCGAGGTAGGTTTGTTTTCCCCCTAATAAGCATGAAAACTCGGAGGTCCGCTCGGATTTCTCGGATCGGCGCTGGACCCCCCTCCCTGGCGCGCGGAGCGCGCCAGGGGCGGCGCCGGAGGCGCCGCTGGGGGGGTCCAGCGCGGATCCGAGAAATCCGCGCGGACCTCCGAGTTTTTACCTAACAGCGAAGACTGATAGGTTTCTAGTGGTCTCAAAAGAGCTCACAGATCACTCCACAGGGGGGTCCGGGCAGGTGTTGGGGCGTTTCCGGGCGGCATGAGCCGGGCTCGTTTTTCACCAACAGTCACACACTTCGTGCTCTTCGCCTTCCCAGAACTCCATTCCCAGGCCACATTCTGGGGGGCCGGATGCAACTGTAGGCCACTTCGTGCTCTTCGACATCCCAGAACGCCATTCCCGGGCCACATTCTGGGGGGCCGGATGCAACTGTAGGCCACTTCGTGCTCTTCGACATCCCAGAACGCCATTCCCGGGCCACATTTTGGATGCCCGGAGCCAACTGTAGGCCACTTCGTGCTCTTCATTTCCCAGAACTCCATTCCCGGGCCACATTTTGAATGCCCGGAGCCAACTGTAGGCCACTTCGTGCTTTTCTATTTCCCAGAACTCCATTCCCGGGCCACATTTTGAATGCCCGGAGCCAACTGTAGGCCACTTCGTGCTCTTCGAGTTCCCAGAACTCCATTCCCGGGCCACATTTTGAATGCCCGTAGCCAACTGTAGGCAACTTCGTGCTCTTCGACTTCCCAGAACTCCCATTCCTGGGCCACATTTTCAGCAGGGGCAAGAGCACGACGAGGAGGAGGACGAGCAAGACCAGGAGGACGAGGACGAGCAGGAGCAGGACGAGGAGCAGGAGGAGCAGGAGAAGAAGGACGAGCAGGAGGAGGAGGAGGACGAGCAGGAGGAGGAGGACGACCAGGAGGAGGAGGACGACCAGGAAGAGGAGGAGGAGGAGGAGGAGGGGAGGGGGAGGAGTACCAGGAGGAGGAGGAGGAGGAGGAGGAGGAGGAGGAAGAGGAGGAGGAGGAGGAGGAGGACGAGGACGAGGAGGAGGAGGAGGAGGGGGGGGGAGAGTACCAGGAGGAGGAGAACGAGGACCACCAGGAGGAGGAGGAGGAGGAGGAGGAGGAGGAGGAGGAGAGAACACCAGGAGGAGAAGGACGAGCAAGACGAGGAGGACGAGAACGAGGACGACCAGGAAGAGGAGGAGGAGGAGGAGGAGGAGGGGAGGGGGAGGACTACCAGGAGGAGGAGGAGGAGGAGGAGGAGGAGGAGGAGGAAGAGGAGGAGGAGGACGAGGAGGAGGAGGAGGAGGAGGACGAGGAGGAGGAGGGGGGGGGAGAGCACCAGGAGGAGGAGAACGAGGACCACCAGGAGGAGGAGGAGGAGGAGGAGGAGGAGGAGGAGGAGGAGGAGAGAGCACCAGGAGGAGGAGGACGAGCAAGACGAGGAGGACGAGAACGAGGACGAGCAGGAGGAAGAGGAGGAGGAGGAGGAGGAGGAGGAGGAGGAGGAGGAGGAGCAGGAAAAGAGGAGGAGGAGGAGGCAGGCTGAGGCTGAGGCTGTGACTGCGACTGCCGTTGCCGCTGCGACTGTCATCGCGAATGCGACTACGACTGCGAGAACAGCAGAATTCGACAACTGGATTTTCATCTGAATCTTAAGGGGAATGCTTTCAGATATGCTTCTACACATCGCTGTTAGGTTGCTTTGCCGGGATAATTATGTTTATGTCACATTTTGTTCCCCTAGAAGCGTCCCGGCTCGCCTGTAGTCGGGGGCGGACAGACCTCCTATCCTGACGCGTCGATGAAGGAATTGGCCGTGTTTTCCCCCTATGAAAGGCGTCCAGGACGGCGCACGAGGCCACCCCGAAAGAAGCCCCAGGAGGCCCCCGGGACGGCCCTGGCCCAAGAGGCGGAACCCGACCTAACCTTTCGAGCCCTCCCCCACATCTAGGGCTCCCAACTTCGCGCTTCGCGCTGCGCGAAGCGCGAAGCGCGAATAACTTCGCGCCCTCGCGCCGCCCCCCCAAAGGGAGAAAAGGAGGACGAGGAGGAGGGGGAGAAGGAACGAGGACCGCGAAGCGCGAATAACTTCGCGCCCTCGAGGGAGCCCTTGTGCTTGTCCCCGAGGCCGCAAGCGCGACCAGATGAGGTGTCCAAGGGAGAGGCCCGAACACCCGAGAGCAACGTCGGGACGCCGAAAGCCGTGAAACAACTGCGCATGATGTTTCCAAAACTCTGACCGTCTGTGTCCATCTATCCTTCCAGACCTCCAACGTTGTGTTTTTTTGTACAACGTGGAATATCGGAGGTCTCGAGGCGAATGTTCCGGACGACGAGTCGTCTCTTGACGGCCCAGTGCCCAACACTGGGGCCCAGGAGGACGAACATTGGCCAAGACATCTTCCTGAGATGCGAGCATGTCTAGACTGCTCCCCCCTCCCATCTATAGAATCCTCCTAGATGGGGTCCGAGTACATGGGGACGGAGATCGCGCCGCATCGCCGATGCGGCTTGATGTGGAGCCCTACTTTCTCCACGTCGACTTCGTCGATGCATCGCAAACGTCGCCGATGCATCGGCGGTGCATTGGCGACGCAGCGCAATCCTCCGATCCTATCTACTCGGACCCCATCCAAGAGGCCTGGAGCTGAGAAAGACGGCACCACTATCAGTGCCCTGACACAGTGGTGGGGCTGCACGCGCGGCGATGCGGCGCCAGAACGGAAGCGCGCGGTCCAACACCGCCTGGCGCGGCTCGTCTGGCGGCAATGGCTCCGCGAGCCGCTGCAGTGTTGCGTGGCAATCGTGGGCCGCCTGGCGGCGTTATGGCCTCTCCGCCCGAGACGCGTTGTGTGTTGTTCGTGCTGTGATGTGCTGTATTCGTGTTGTCTGTGCTGTGTTGTGGTGTGGTGCGTGTGTTATGTGTGTGTGTGTGTGGGTGTGGGGGGGGATTGTGTGTGCGCGTGCTTGTGTTGCAGAAAATCTGTGCATGCTATGTTCCTCCCGTGTCCTGTGCAGGACCAGCCTTGTGGCCGTGCGGGATCTGCTCTGCATCTGCACTGCGCCGGAGACGCTCCCGCTCCCCGGCTCGGGGAGGTACCGTGGACAGCCCGAAAACAGATGGCCCGCTGGTCGGTGGGTGTCGCTATCCCCCTTGACCGAAGAACCAACCGTCGTGACCTCACACGGGCGCGAGGAGGCTTGCAGCTCCGCAGAATTGGCCGGGGGCGGACGACGACGGCGGCGGCGACGTGGGCGCGGCAACGGCGGCGGCGACGACATCGCCTAGGGACGACGACGACGACGACGACGACGACGACGACGACGACGACGACGACGACGACGACTAGGGACGACGACGACGACGACGACGACTAGGGACGACGACGATGACGACGACGACGACGACGACGACGGCGACGACGACGACGACCGAGAAAGAGGCCAAGACGAAGCCAAAGCACCGTGATGCCCTCGCCCTGCGCCGCCTCGAGCATTGGCCGGAAGCCCTGGCCGCAGCGCGGGCGGGGCGGGCGTCGCAAGCACAGCTCACGCCTGCCTCCTCCCGCCTCCCTCGTTTGCCTCCCGCCTCCCTCTCTCTCATCCCCCCCTCCCTCCCTCCCTCCACCTCCTCCGCCCCTCCTCTTCCCCTTTTTGTTGTCGTCGCGGGAGCAAAAAGTGGCATAAACATAACAACTCGGAGGTCCGCGCGGATTTCTCGGATCGGCGCTGGGGCCCCCCGGACGGCGCCTCCGGCGCCGCCCCCAGGACGGCGCCTCCGGCGCCGCCCCTGGCGCGCTCCTCGCGCCAGCCCCTGCCGCGCCCCGCGCGCCAGGGAGGAGGGTCCAGCGCAGATCCGAGAAATCCGCTCGGACCTCCGATTTGTTGTGTTAATGTCACTTTTTGTTCCCCTACCCTCGCCCCCCGCCCGTCCCCTCCTGCCCCGTTCTCCCTTGATCGTGGGAGGGCTGACGATATCTCTGCGCCACCCGCGCGAGGGCGTTGCTGCTCGTCCAGCGGCTCGAGCGCATGGCCCTCCCCCCCGCTGCGCGTCAGGATGGGGCCGCGGGCTGCGACACACACACACACACACACACACACACACACACACACACACACACACACACACACACAACACACACACACACAACACACACACACACACACACACACACACACACACACACACACACACACACACACACACACACACACACACACACACACACACACACACACACACACACACACACACACACACACACACACACACACACACACACACACACACACACACACACACACACACACACACACACACACAACACACACACACACACACAACACACACACACACACACACACACACACACACACACACACACACACACACACACACACACACACACACACACACACACACACACACACACACACACACACACACACACACACACACACACACACACACACACCACACACACACACACACACACCACACACACACACACACACACACACACACACACACACACACACACACACACACACACACACACACCACACACCACACACGCACACACACACACCACACACACCACACCCACCCACGCACGCACGCACGCACGCATGCACACCCGCACGCACACACACACACACTCACACACACACGCGCGCCATCACCGCGCACGCACGCACGCACGCAGCACGCACGCACGCACACACACACACACATTCACACAGACACAGACACACACATACACACACGCACACGCACGCACGCACGCACGCACACACACACACACACATTCGCAAAGACACAAGCACACACACACACACACGCACACAAACACACATACACACACACGCACGCACGCACGCACGCACGCACGCCACACACACACACATTCACACAGACACAGACACACAGACACAGACACAGACACAGACACACACACACACACGCACACACGCACGCACGCACGCAAGCACGCACGCACGCACACACACACATTCATTCACACAGACACAAACACGCACACACACAGACACACACACACACACGCACGCACGCACGCACGCACGCACGCACGCACGCACGCACGCACGCACGCACGCACGCACACACACACACACACACACACACACACACACACACACACGCACGCAACACACACGCACACACAGACACACACACACAACCACACACACACACGCAACACACACGCACACACAGGCACACAAACACACACAGACGCACACACACAGACACACACACACAGCGAACCTGAGTCACCGACCAGGCCGACGCTCAGCTGCGCCGCAGGACACCCGCAAAATGGGCTGCGAGAGGGGGGGCGAAGCTCGCCTCCCCGATGCGGCCGTTCTGCGCAGCTCGGCGACCCATGCGGAGGCGAGTGGCGCGGCAGCCGAACTGCGGGGGCTGGCCCGCTGAGCTGGCCGAGAGGGTGCTCCCGAGGGGGCGCGGTCGCGCTGGCGCCTGGCGCGCAGTCTGCTGCAGGCGGGACGCGCGTGCCCTTCTGGGAACACAGCCCCCGCGTGGCCCCTCTGGCGCACCACCGGCGCTAGACGCCTTCGGAGTACTTGATGCGGCCGCGCGGGAGGCGCGCGCCTTCGACGGGAGGCCCGCATGGCTTGGCAAGCGAGGGGCGCTTCCGTCAACGCGGTGCGTGGCGCCTGGGAGGGCAGCATGCAGACCCACGAATTGATGCATTTTGCGAGGGTGCCGGCTAGGGCCCGGGTGCGGAGGAAGTGCTAGTGAAGGCAGGATTCGTAAACTCGTCGTTGCGTTCCACAGCCGCAGTGTCGATGTTGCGGTGTTTTCGGAACCGAAGCTGGCCCCTGGTAGCTCGTGGCCCAGTTGGGGGGTGTATGCGTACCTTTGTGAACGGAGCGTGTTCCCAGACACCATCGCCCTGCTTGGCCGTTGAGTAGGGGGTGCAATCTATCTAACTAGATGGGTTTTGGGATGCACGGGCGATCTCACTATCTGGGTAGCCGTCTTCATGGGCGGGGCGGCTCGCAATGAGATCATCGCTGTTTGGCGTTTACGGGCCACACCCCAGTTTGAGTTCTGGCGAACTCGATTGGACGAGCGGCGCGAGTTCCGCGGGCGCCCATAATACCGCGACTGATCGCTCGCATTGGCGGAGGTGGCACTGGGCGGGATTGACGCGCGCCTGGGCGAGAGTTTGGGCCGCGACGCGTGGCAGTGGTAGCACGACGCGCGTGGGTTCGGAGCCGTGGTCCGCAACCCCGCGGGGTGCAAGACGCGCGCATCCGGTTCCATCATCGACACGGCGGCTGCGTCGCCCGAGTAGGTCGCCGCAGTCACCGTGGAGCAGCCTGCAGACGAGGGCCTCCGCGGCGACCATCGGCAGATTGATGCGTCTATTGCAGCTGAAGTGGTGTGCGGGGGGGGGGGGTCGGCGATAGGTTTCGCGGGGTCGGAGGGGCGCTGCTGTGACTGGGGGCAGGCGCGGCTACTCGTGCAACTCGATCCTCGTTTTCTGGTGGGTGGGGCATGCGACTCCATGCGTTCTGAAGTCTTTTGCCGCTGTGCAATCGAGCGACGCTGCCGGGGCACGCGGCAAGGCCTCCTCGAACAAATGATTTAGCGGAGAAACATCATCTGCTCTCTCGCCGGTTATTTTTTCAAGCTCGGCGGTCAAACGCGGCCCGCGCGACCGGCCTCGGGCCGCCGGCGAGGGCAACGACGGGGGCGGCGATGACCATGGGCTTGGGGGCCCAGGGCAGCTGGGGCCGCGGCCGCCGCAGTCGACACGGCCCTGGCCTACCGGAACAGGTGCCGCAAACTTGCGGCGGCGTCGTCGGGCGAGGCTGAGGCCTTCCTGACTCGGAAACTGGAGCCACGCCTGCTGGCACGGCTCAAGTCTCTGGTGAGTGATGCGGGGTGGCCGACGCGCTGGGGGCCATCGCTGCGGCGGGCGGGGGCCGGCGACGCCACCTCCGACCGCGCGGCGGCCGACGACGCCCGTCAGGCACGCCGCAAGGCGCAGGCGGAGGCGGGAAGTTTGGGCATGGAGGGCCCGTTCTTTCCAGCTGACGTCTGCGCGCCTCTCGAGGGGATGAGGGGAAATCGGCGCTCGCTGCGCCTTCCGTGAACGGCCGCCCTCGCAGCGCCCCGGGGCGGGCGGCTCGTCGCCAAGCAGCGGATGCGGGCCTCCAGGTTGCCAGCGCCCTCCTCGCCGATATCCAAGTCGGGCGGCGAGATCTGCAGGGCATGCTCTCGAACGGCCGCTCCTCGCCCGGAGCGCCCGCCTACCGCGCATCCACCCAGAAGCAGTCGATGGCCCTGTCGAGGATGCTGTCGATGACGCCCTGCGCGGTTTTCTCTTCTGCAACTGCCCCCTTGCGCCCGTCCACGCGGCGACGCGTCCTTCGACCGCCTGGTTCCACGGGCTACCGGCGACAGACAAAGACTCATCGTTGAACCCCCCCGTGGCGTGCCAAGGCAAATTCAACTCGATGACCCAGTCAACGACCGCATCCAAAACTGCTGGCTGCATTAACTGCCCATGACATGGGCGCGCCAACCCACGAGACGCCGAGAAGAAGGCGGCCCAACCTACGCCGTGGACCTCAGCTGGTCCAAGGCAGAGCCCCCCTGTAGTTCACTCATGCGACGTGCCCGAGCTCTTCTGCTCAGGCGCCAAGATGAAGGCCGAGCACTTCGGAGTGACGAGGGCCCCCATGCGGAAAAGCCGCCCTCTGCGGCGCTCACTTCAGGTGCACCCACGACGCGCCAGCCCTTGGCCTCCTGGGCCGCTCTCGAGATGTTCAGCCAGTCGGAGGGCTAGCCGTGCTCCTGCAACGCGGCGACATGGATGCTCCCCCTCGCCGATGATGGCCTGGGGCCCCCTTCCCCATGAACTCCAATGGCATGTCCCATGACGTGTCAAGGCTGAACGGCATCGTGGCCAAGCGAAGACGCGCTTTCACTCTTCGCCTCCTCTCCGCGCCCGCGCCCCGCTGCAGCGGCGGCGAGACGGCGCGACGCCCGCCCCCCCACGCTTGGGAGGGCCGCGCAGGTCACAGGGGGGGGGGTCGTTTGCCATGGCCTCCGCCTGCGCGACTGGAGCCCTCTGGGCGCATGTCGGGCCCAGCACCTGCTTCTTGGCCGCGTGCCCCTGCCCGTGCGCGCTCTGGAGGAGCTCGTCGATGAGCTCGTCCTGCTTCCTCCTGGCCTCGTCGCCCAGGTCGTCGCGCGGCGGCGCTGGCTGGTTCGCACCTCCTACTGCGTCGGCTGCAGCGGCCACGACAAGTCTCGCAGGCGTCGCAGGATTCGCCGATGGCACCTCCGGGGCTCGCATCGCGCCCTTGAGCTTCCAGACTAGCTCCTTGAGCACGGTGGCGAAAACATCGGGCACATTGGCGTCGCCAGAGCCGGTCTCAAGCAGCGCCTCCCGCAGTAGCTCCGCGAGCCCTACGACGACGAGCTGTTGCACTGCCGTTGTGCCACAATGCGGCGCCGCCTGCAGTGGCTGTTCCTACTGCGGCTTCTAGGCCAAGGCGGTCCTGTCGGTCCGCAGCTCCTTCTACTCCGCAGCCAGGGTGGTATCCCGCTGCTTGGCGGCCTGAATATGTTCCCCGAGGTTTGGCAGCACCACGTCGCGCTGCCGCTCCAACTTCATACTTAGGGTGGCCGTCTTGTTTCCGAGCTGCTGCAGCTGCTGCGACGCGGGCTTGCCAGCACGCCGCCCTGCCACCAGAGCCGTACGCCCATCGCGCTTGCCCTCGATCTCGGCGTCCACAGAGGGGTCAGCCAGAGATTCCAGGGTGCCGATGATCTTGTAGAGCTTGGCGAAGGCAGTCGACTGCTGGGTGAAGAGGCTGGCGCTTGCGCCGCGTCAGCTCCAAGCAGCGGAGAGTCGCCGCCCGCGGGGCCGCCAGCGCCACGAGCAACGCCGCGAGGGGCGCGAGGGCCGCCGACATCAGGATTGCCCCCCTTGCCGGGCCACGTGGAGGGCGGGGGGGCGCTTGCCTGCTGTGGTGGCGCGCCTGAGGCCGAAACGGCCGTGTCGATGCGGCGCTGCACGTGCTTCTGGGCAGGGGCGAAGCACGACTGACACTGCATTTTCGTTGCGAAATTTGCCCCTGTCCCAAGGCCCCGCAGGTCCACGGGGCATTCTGGCGGAGACTGGAGGTTTCCCACCAACGAGACGGGCGTCGTGGGCCGCATGCGAGCCCTACCCCTGCCCCCCACGACTTCTGAGGGGGGGGTCGGGGTTCACTTCGCTTGGGAGCTCCCGAACGAAGTGAACCCCACCCTCCCCGTCAGGAACCGTGGGGGGTAAGGGTAGGGCTCGCATGTGCCCCCCTAGCTGGGGGGGGCCCATGCAGGGCCCCTAACGGGCGGACATCCCGTGAAAACGCGAGGAAAAGACTGCGCTGGGCGCCCCCGTCGATGTTTGCAGCACAGCGGCGGAAACCACAAACTTGAGCCAAAATGATTACGGTGCCTCCTTCGTCCTCCCCCCCCCTCCCTCCTCGCCCCCCCCTTCCCCCTCAACCCATCCGTCCGCTACCAACATCCAACCCCACACAACTCCCCAAATCCGCACTCGCTTGGAATTCTCGGCCTTGCCCCAGAATTTGTCCGGGTTTGGATTTCGTTGTCCCGGGTTTGGTTTTTAAATGTCCTGGTGTGGTGCGTTTCCAGGTTTGTCCTACTGGGTTATAATTGGGCTGTCTACTCTTGTTCCGTAAATGTCCCGGGTCGCCCTGTCCCTCTGCCCGTCACGTGGCGGCCCTGGGAGGGTAAACCAACAGTCTGATGTTCAATGGGCCGCGTAGCACCAACAAGAACACGCATACGCTCCAGACTGGGCTACGAGCCGTGTGGCAGCGCGGAGGGCAGAAACACAGATTGCGTTCTTTTCTGCTCTAGAATGGAAACACCGCACGGCGACGACGACGAGGACAAGAACGGAGCGGACATGCACATAGAGAAAACAATTCTACATTCAGCACTTCGCACGGCACATGGCTATCGCGCAACGACGACACCACCGACCACGAAGACGACGACGCGACGGCGACAGCGGCGACGACGAAGGCGACCTACGACAACGACGAGTAGATAGACAACGAAGACGACACCGACTACGAGCACACCCGAACGGACGACGGCGACGGCGACAACTAAGCCTACGAACACCACGACCGCGACGTGGACGAGAACGAGGACGACGAAGAGAACGACGACAACAACACCAGCACCGCCCTGCAGTTCCACAACACATTAGTCCGCAGAGAGGCGGGGGTGAGCTTCGGCCCCCAGCCCCGCACCACCGTCTGAAACAACTCAGCACACACAATTTGGAAGGGGGGGCAGTTTAGGAAATCATTGTGCTCGGCGTTCTTTGTCCAGCAACTATCGTCCAGCAAGTTTGGGACACGAAGCCTAGGCTTATCCGCAGCCCCGAAAAAAAGAGGGACAGAACTTCGCCCCCCCCCCCCCCCAGTCCCAGCAACTCCCAGTTTCGCAAAGGGGGGGGAGGGGGTTAGCTTCGGAAGCCCCCCCCCTTCCCCGAAAATTCGGGAAACCCAAAAGGGATGAGAGGGAGAGAACAGCAGAAGCCTCCCCCTCACAACGGGAGAGGGTACTTCCGACCCCCCCTCCCTTTGCAAAGGGCAGCCCGAGACCCCCCCTTCAGTTTCCCAGGTT
>CAUYUJ010003703.1:47500-80000 GCA_963575745.1 Prorocentrum cordatum
CCAGGCCCCGCGAGCCTGAAGAGGATAGAGCCAGCGCTCAGGGACCACCTCTTGCGCACCGCTGGCGGTGTCGACCAAATGCAGCGTCTGCAACGCAGTGCGAGCCTGAAGCGGATAGCGATCGCGCTCAGGCGCCACCCCCCGCGCACTCCCTATGGCGCCAGCAAACATGCCACGCCTGCTGCGCACCCCCTGCGGAGGCCACGCTCAGGAACCACCCCTGTGCGCACCCCCTGTGGTGTCGAGAAACTGACACTGGTGCCACATCCTGTGAATCCTACCCGCATGTGTTGCGTGGTGCATGTTGCATGTGAATGACTAGTCTAAGCATGCGCCGGTGTGTCTCATGAATGTGTTCAGTGTGCGGCTGCATGTGGGCGCGTGACTCGTATGGGTGCTGTGCATGTGTTGAATGCGTCTGGCATGTATGATGCAATGCGCACGCGACGCGTATACTAGCGTTGTGTGGTGTGTGTGTGTGTGTGTCTGTGTGTGCTTGCGCGGCTTGTTATATGTTGCCATGTTTCGCATGTGGGCGCCGCGTGTATGGTGCAAGCGTCTGGTGTGCATGGTGCAACGAGCACGCCAGATGCAGAGTAGTGTTGTATGATGTGTGCGTGGCTGTAGGTATGCGTATAGCTGATGTGTGTGTGTGTGCGCGTGTGTGCGCGCGTGTGCTATGCATGTGCGCATGTCTGCTGAGTACAGGGGTGAGAATAAGGAGGGGTGCAGAGAAACATGGGTGCGACTCTGGCGGGGAGAACTCCAGAGCCCCCGCTCAACATGGTGGGAATTACACAACACCCTTCCTCGCTCCCACGAGCTCGTGATGTTTCCTCCCTCCTCCCCAGGCCATGTGCTGCCTTTGCTCGGACAGCCCTGTTGTAGTTTCTTGCGCGCTCTGCGGGGCCCTCGATCCTCTCTGCAGTTGCGTAGTCGAGTCGCGCAAGCTCGGTCTGCGCCGAGCTTGCGCTTGCAGCATTCGCGCCCCAGACGTGATCATTTCGTTATCATGGTTCGCCGTGCCAGAGGTTCCTTCATTCCCCTGTCAACCCAAGTCCACCTCGAGGTGCTCCCTCCGCGTTGCCACCTCCGTTCTGGATTTTCTCATTTCACAACCCTCTATCCACCCTCCTCACTCTTCGTACCCATTTCCCCCCACCCACCCCTCCCTCCTCCCTCCTGCTCCCCCCCCCTCCTCGGCTCAATATTATCTCAGCTCCCTCGTCGTTCCGCTTCCTCATTACCCTCCCTTCGTCCTGTGGCGTGCATCTCGTCGAGCAGCATGCGCATCCGCTCGATGAGCACCTTGTCCGCGGCGTCGTCCATTTTCGGCCAAGTCCTCACTTGAGAGAAGGGGTCAGAGGAGTCCACGAAACGGGAGGGACGAAAGGACGACCATATAGAGGAGCTGTATCAACTAGTCAAAGGAAAAACGGAGAAAGCGAGGACACGAGAGAGCGTGAGAGAGAGAGAGAGACGAGGACAGAGACAGAGAGAGAAGAGCGTAAATGCACTGGGTCCGGAAGATATGATGCTTTTGGGGGGGACAGCTGGTGTGGCTGTCCAACATGGCTGGGCACAGCTGGTGTGGCTGTCCAGCACGGGGTAACTATTGACACGGGCACGGTAAGACCCTGAGGAACCGAAAAGGCAGAGGCGACACGGAGTATAATCCCGTTCGAGTAGAACCAGAGAGAGAAACACAGAGAGAGAGAGAGGGGGGAGAAAGGCGGCTCTGAATGACATGCGACCAAAGACACGGAGAGGAAACGAGAGCAAGGGGTCACGTGACCCAGGAGGTCAGGAGGGAAAGGGGTGTTGGAGCAGGGGGGAAAGCGGAGGAGATAGGGAGGTGAGGAGGAGGAGGAGGAGGAGGAGGAGGAGGAGGAGGGGGAGGAGGAGGAGGAGGGGGTGGCGGAGGGTGCGGAGGGGGGTATGGGAGGAGGGGAGGGCGGGGACGCGGAGGCCCGCCCCATGGGAGAAACAGAGCAAGCGAGACAGAGAGAGAGAGAGAGAGAGCAACAAGAGAGAGAGAGAGAGAGAGAGATTGGAGCCCTGGAAATTGGCACCAACACCAACACAGGGGCTTGCGTTCACAGGGGGAAGATGATCCTCGATTTCGGTGTTGGTGGTACTATTTCGGTCACCTTGGAAGCCAGAATATTACCACCATCGCCAAGATCGGGATCTTCTTCCCTCGGTGGAGGCACACCCACCGATATTGGTGTTGGTGTCAACCTCTAGGCCTATCAAGAGAGAGAGCTGCCGCTCAGAGGCGGAGGAGGCCTCTCTCAGGAAACCTTTCCCGCCGCCCAAGATCCTCCGCCGTGTCATCCTCCGCCCGGTTCCTGGTTCCCGGTGGCTGCAAGGTTCAGTGAACGTAGCCCTCCCCCATCCTCAACCTCGTGCTCCTTCTGAAAGGGATCTGGGCGTCGCAGAAGACAGCGGCGGCGTTTGCTTCCTCACCCTCGTGAGGCCGTCTCCCGGTCCAGGGACTGTCAAACAACTCATTAAGATGAAAAGTCGGCCTCAGGAAGGGGTTCAGATCACCTGGAGCCCGCCTGCCGCTGTCCTGGCATGCTCTGGCAGATAAGGGCGTGAACCAACCAATGGATCCTCGGGGACTCTCTTGGCCCGGCGGCCGCATCGTCAGAAAAAGAAGACACCGCACAAACAGAGACTTTCGGAACTCCGCGCGGATTTCTTGGATCAATGTTGGACCCCCGGGTGGCTTCTCTGGCGCCGACCCTGGCGCGCACCGCGCGCCAAGGAGCGGGCCCAGCGCCGAGCAGAGAAATCCGCGGGAAGCTGCGGAAATTAATGTCTATGCTAATTTGTCTCCATCGAATCATGCAGGGCGGCCAGGTCTGGAGCTTATGTGGAGGCCTCCCACACTCCCGCACGGGTCCGAGTGAACGGGCGGATGATCGCGCCGCATTACCGATGCATCGCCAATGCGTCGGCGACGTCGGCGATGCATCGGCGCCGTTGGTGCGAAGACCTGGATCCACATCGAGCCACGTCGCCGATGCATCGGCGAGGCGGCGCGATCCCCCGACCCCACCTACCTCGGCCCCATGTGAGAGGCCCCCAGAACTTATCAAGGAGGAGCAGCTGAGGAGGAAAAGGAGGAGGAGGCGGAGGAGGAGGGGAAAGCGAGGAGGAGGAGGAGGAGGCCTAGAATCAGTGGGAGGCCTGGAATCCCAGACATCTGGCCGCTCCACTTTGCTCGATGCGTGGGCCCTGGGCCCTGGGCCCTGGGCCCAGACCGCTTCCCCAGGGCCGGCTTTCCGTCCAGAGTCGTCTGCGATGCGGCGCGATCCTCCGACCCCATCTGCTCGGGCCCCACGTTCGGGTGTTGCTAGAAGTACCCCTGGCCCAAGGTGCCCCCAGCTTTCCGCTCCATTTTGAAGCCCCTGGGGTCCTCTGGGCCTCGTGAGGGGTGCTGTGGAGGCCGGTTGGGCTGCCCTCAGAATCCTGGGGGGCACCTTGGCCCAGGGGCACTTCTAGCAACACCCGACACGTGGGAGGCCCGGAGAGGGCCGGGAAGCGGCGGCCCGCCGGGAGCTCCCCGGAGAGTCTCCGAGGGCCTGCAGAGCCCTCCCGAGGTCTGCAGGCCTCGGGAGGCCCCCGAAGGCATCGGTAGGCCCGGCAGGAGCGCATCGAGCAGGGGATCGACTACAACATGAACTTGCCCCCAAATGGGGTCTCTCGTCGAATCTACGAGCACATGCGTAGAACGTCCCGTAGATGCACGAAGATCCGACGTGCCTTTCGCAGCTTCGAGGAGAAGACCGATCTCGGGGAAAAGCAATTCTGTGTTCGATCCCCTACTCGAGCGAATCGCACATCGAAAATCCTTGACTTAAGTCGGGCCTGTCCCCCTACAGGGGGATTTTCGACGAAAAATAAAAAGTGCCCCCTAAAATAGTCCAAACATAGTCCAAATATCGTCTGGGAACTATTTGTTGATTATTTGTTTGCCTTTTGGGGGTATTTTTGGTGTATCTTTCATTTTGAGGCGAAACTCCATCTGTAGGGGGACACGCCCGACTTAATCCTTGACCCTGCTCCTCGATCCTCGATTCGAGATCCTCGGTCCTCGACCCTGATCCTCGGCTCTCGGTCGGAGAGCCCCACGGGCCCATCTCTAGAGGCGCGGCGCCGAGGGGGGAGGGGGGGGGGCTCCTCATCTCGGGGGCGCGCAAACATGGGTGAGCGATCCATGGATCTGGCGCGCGGTCGCCGAATCCATGGACCGGGGCCGCCCCAGAATGCGGCCAGGGCCGCCCCGCTCGGCGGCGGAAGCCCGCGAGGTCCCATGGGCACGGGACCCGTCGCTACTCTACGCCCCCGTGATGCATGTCTGCGACCGCCTGATCTCGGAGGAGAGCAACGCGAGACAACGGGCGTGAGACAACGGTGGCCAAATCGGCTCAAAATCGGTCCCCGGACCCCTCCCGGGGTCCAAACGCACCGATTTTTCACGCTGCGTCCAGCCGTGGCGACGAGGAGGCCCCTCGGAGGCGAATAAGGCAAAAACGTCACCCTTGTCTCACCCTGCCCTCCTCTGATGATCACCCCTCGGCACCTTTTCAGTCCGCCGGCCCGCCGCCCTCTCCTCCGAACCCCGCCCGCGCGTGCTCGCAGACCCCTCGGCTCGACCGGGCTGCACGGCCGAAGCGTTGGCGGCCCTGCACGCGAGGCGGGCGGCGCACCCACCTCTCTTTTTTTTTTTTCCCTACAGGGCAATGTGTCAAAGACCTTCAAAGACGACCTTGAAAGCCAGAGAGATCAGGACAACTATTCCTCAGACTGCGCGTGGCGGCCCCTTAGAGGAGTGGCGCCCCTGCGCGGGCGGCGCACCCACCTCTAATCTGAAGTCGGGCCTGTCCCCCTACTACAAGGGGATCTTGGACGACAAATAAAAAAATACCGCCAAAATGCCCCAAAGATGCCCCCCAAAAATACTCGGAAAAGAATCCCCAGACTGTTCGTTGACTATTCTTGAGTGTTCCCCATGCAGAGGGACAGGCCGGACTTCTATAACTCTCATCGGGGCCACTTCCGCCCCGGCCGCGCGCCAGTCCAGACCAGAACAGCTCAGGGCAGCGCGGCCCGATCGAGGGGCGGGGCCCCGCCCACCTCCCTCTCCTCCTCCCACCTCGCAGCCCTCCACCCCCCTCCAAGCCCTCCTTCCCGCTCTTCTTCCTCCGCGCTGCCCTCCTGACCTCGGCCAGGTCCCCCTCCCTCCCCTCTGCTCCACCTCCTGCTCCTCCTCCCCAGGAGGCGCCGGGCGGTGTCCACGGAGGCCTCCGCGTCGGGTGGGCCGAAGAGGGGGGGCAGAAAGAGGGGGGGGGCAGCGCATGATGGCTGGAGGTATCTGCGGGGACGAGGGGACGTCAGGGGGCGTGTTGGGAGTAGAACATGTCGGCGTGATATGGGGATGCCCCCGGCAATGATCTGCCCCGAGCGCGTGGGGCTCAGGAGGGCCGCGAAGGGCCAAATAGCCGTCTCAAACATGTCGATGTTCGAGTCCCTATCGACGCCCTCCTCGATCCTCGTTCTGCAGAAGAAACACCTGCATAAACATGAACTTTCGGAAATCCGCGCGGGTTTCCGGTATCAGCGCTGACCCCCCTCCCCGGGCGAGCGGAGAGCGCCAGTGGCGACGCTGGAGGCGCCGCCTGGGAAGACTAGCGCCGATCCAAACAATCCGCGCGGACCTCCGAGAGTTCGTACTTATGTAGCTGGATTTCTTGGATCCTCCTCGACCCCGTCCTCGATCCTACATGTGAATCGCGCGGGCTCCTGTGCACGACACCCCCGATCTGCCGGAGCGTGTGGTAGTGGCGGATTCTTCCGTCCCGCAACTCTTCCCTGGCCGCGGGATTCGGGTGCCGCTGGCCTCCTCCTCGCAATCGTCCTCCTCCCGCCTCCCTCTCCTCCTCGTCTTCCTCCTCCGCCTCCTCCTCCTGCTCCTCCTCCTCCTCGTCCTCCTCCTCCACCTCGCTGCTCCATACTCTCCCTCCCCCCATCATTTTCCCTCGCCCCCTCTATGGTCGCGAATGACGGAATGCTCTGCGCAGCCTCTCTTTTGCTTGCATCGGCAGCTGCGTACACACTCATGGCCGCCCCGGTCCGCGCAGCAAGAGAGGGAGAGACTCTAAAGAGTTGTTCTCTGGCCCACCAAAGCTGTTTCGGACGTTTCAGACATTATAATAGCACCCCTCTGTACGAGGATGCGTTGGTCGCCCAACTGAGCATGGCTGGTCCTGCATCTTGGCACCTCTGAACGAGGGCAGGTGAAGCACCCTCACCAGGTCGGAAGCTAACATGTATATAAACACGCGCTAGCCTTGGGACAACGTCGCGGAGCACCATTAATAACAAACAAACATTTCGGGAACTGGCAGCATCCCTCTTCCAGAGAACACGGGATTTTTGCGATGTTGGATGCCCGCCGCTCGTTGTTTCTTGTCTGTTCAGAGGCACGACGGAGCAACATAAGTGATTAACAACGGAGGCCCCCGATGGCTCCGAAGCTTCGGGGGCAGGAGAAAACCTTCCAACGCTGAAAGAGACGTTGGTCTCCGCAGGCCTGTCTTCGGCAAGGTTTGGCGGCGCGCACAAGGGGCTGGAGGGAAGGGGGAGGGTTTCCTAGAAGGAGGCTGCTTCTTAGAAGGCGCCGGCCATACATCTATAGATAAGGCCCGCGCCTTCTTAGAAGCAGGGGTGCTTCTAAGAAGAACCCCGCCCTCCCCCCACCCCCCTCTGCGAAAGGCCGAAAGGCACGCCTCTCTTTGGGAAGGGAAGGGGGAAGGAGGGAGGGAGGAGTCGATGGGAGTCGATGCGGGAGGAAGCACGTCCAGATCCTCGGGCTGGGTCGGGTGGCGCATCATACCACTTTCGCCCCCGACCAGCCTCCTCCAGACACACGCGTGCCCGCCCCCGCCTCGCTGCTTCGACGACCTCTCGTCCGCACGGCAGCGGCGGCAAAGGCGGCAGCCGCTTCGCGGCGGTCTTCAGCGATCGCCATCTCCGACGCCACGACGTTGGCGGGCCGAGACGACGAGCGAACCTCATACTCATCAAATCCGAGGGGGCGGCCCTCAACCCGTGCGCCCACCTGACCCACAGCTCCTTCCAGCGGTGGGGGCGGGAAGGCTCGCCCCGCAGCGGCCAGGGCCGCCGCCTCACGCATGGCCACTGGCGGGCCGCGGTACGACGGGAAAACGCCACGTCGAATTCGTCTCGGATCCCCCCCCCCCCTTTCCGTGTGGGGGGGGGGGGGGGCGCGCTCGTCTCTGAGCCACCTGCCGTCGGTGGTCGCTGTGAACCCACAGCGCTGGCAGAAAATCAGACCGAAACTTTTCATTGTGGCCAGGCGGTGGCTGCGGTGCAAGCGCGCCGAACCAACCGAAAAATCACCCGAGATCGCCTCGAAACCCTCTCCGTACTCAGGCTCCGGCCCAGCGTCGAAGTCCGAATGTAGCGGCTGCGACGGAAGAGGGTCGCGGCACGGGGTCGAGGCGACAGCAGGAACTTGGCTCCTCGGGACAATCGCACGGCGCCGATCACAACGCCAGCGGCCCGCGAAAGGACGGAACGCATGGGCACTGGCCGCAATGACCTGGTCGAACTTCTCGAACTCATGGGCTTTCGGCCGGGGCGGCGGACGACCCCCCCCCCCCCCAAGGCTCAACGTCGAGAGACATCAAAAGCGCCCGCCGAGCCCGCCGTCTAACCAGCGCCGCCGTCGCATCCCAAAAGTCAGTGCGAGGGGGGGGGGGGGAGCGACGCGCCACTCAAAGGCCCGCTGGGCGCGACCCCGCATGCGCGTCGGCGCTGGCATTGCCCTGGCTCAAAAACAATGCATACAGAGAGGTCACCGACTGCAAATCCCCCTCCGAGTGGGAGGGCGTCCAAAGCAAAGAAACATCCCCAGGGCCACGGGAACCCAATGCGAGCGCGACGCGGGCCCACAGGTCACCGCGTTTGGCCCCGAGGCCTGGCAGCGCGGCCATCGTGCCAATCCGAAAACAAGCTCCTGCAGTCCGTAACATAGCATATACAGCCAAACAAATGTTCTAAGGCAAAGCAAATAGCCTGCAGCTCCGCTCTCGGGACGGAGTGCTTCCTACCTACCAAAATCTGCCCTGCCCCGCACTGTGGGACACAAAGAAATGGCGACGAGGGACCCTGGCACATCACAGCCACAGCCGAGCCGCACCTTCTCCGACGGGGGTCCGCGCTGAAGTCGCCTCCAGACCCATCTCCGAAGATAAACAGAGGGGCCGAGGGATCGCTGTAGCAGAAATCCCAAATCCTACCATCCCCAAGAAAGGCCACCTGGGCGCTCTCCTCAGACTCAACAAACCTAGGCACCGTGAGGTCCTTCGAGGTGACCCATCTGAGCCACAAGGCTGGCTGGGCTTCCCAAGAGGCTAAAACTTGGGGAACCATATGCTCGGTCTTCTCAAAATCTCCACGCCCGCAGCTCGCTGGGCACAGCCAGATTCTATTCACTAAAGTCTCTGGCGAGGCCTTGCAGCGGGGGCACAGCGGCGGGCGGGCATAACCTGCGGCGATCTGCCCATCACGCGTCCGCTGGCCCCCCGCGACGACGACAAGGTTGGAGGCCCACTCGGCGTACATCGACTTCTTGACCATCCGATTCAGCTCAATCTGCACTGTGAGCAGGTCCGCTCCCTCCTCCGGATCGTCACCCGCAACGTGCTTGGAGGCCTGCTTCCACTGTAGCTTCACAACATCATCCGAAAAATGCTCCAATCATCTCGTCAAAGTGGGCAGGCACAGCAGTGGCAAACATATCGTCACAAGGAGCGGGAAAGATCCAGCCGTCGATGGTACCGTCAGGTAGCGGCCTCGACCAAGCGTCAGAACTCTTAGGGTTCCACCCAGCTTGAAGTAAGGGGGCTTGCAGAGCCGCGATCGGTCCCCGAACATCAGTCCACCTCACAATGGTATCGCGCCCAACCGCACCCCGTCAAAGCTTATCCAGCATCTTCGGCCAAGTGCGGCGAATCCTGGGGTGCAAGCCAGGTTGAGATAACCACAAGGAAACCCACTCTTGAGCATCTGCTTTTGCAACTCAATGCCAGGCTCAGCATTGCCAAAACAAACCTGCAGCACAGTAGTTAAACACCTGCCCCTCTCCACACCTGCGGCACTAGCAGCTGCGTCACGCCGAAATGCCAGGATCGAGGAAGGAGGCGCCCCCATAACCTGGCGCCAGAAAACAGAAGCAGGTGAGACACCCGCGCTGGACAACTTCTTGGCGATGAGCTTGCTCTTCGGCAGCCGCCGCAAGCGCATGACCTTGCGCTGCCGCCTGCGAGCTTGGGCACGTCGCTTCTGCATCCTGGAGGGGGCACGCTTCCTAGCCGCGGCTGCGCCAGAGCCTGAATCAACTGTGGCACGAGCATACTGCACTGGAATCCAAATCGAGCGGAGGCGTCGGTGAAGCTCATAACCCATCTCATCCGAACTGGCAACCAGCTTAGTCTTGCATGAAATCTTCAGCCCCAGCGCCTTCAACCCGCCCGCCATAACTCCTGCAAAATCATCCATGTGCTCAATGACACTGCGCCTGGAGCCTTCGCTCCTGCCAACCAGGTCATCGATGGAATGCCAGAGGCCGACAGCAGGACAAGCGCGGTGTCTCGCCCAGCAGCTGGTGCAGCATAGCTGTGGCAACAGGAACGCCATGCCCTGACCCAGCCACGATGGAACGAGTGATGTATAGCTCCTCCGAAATCATCTGGCCCTTCTTCAACGAACGAGGGGAAGCGTACATACCCACTTCGAGCAGCAATATGATAGCAGGAAAACTAATCCTCAGACCAGCTTGCATCAAGAGCACATAAGAAATTGAATCATAAAACTAAGTCAGATCTAAGAACAGGGAAGCGCGTTCAAACGACAATGCCTGCGCTCCTTCATCCCAAACAGCCCTAATAAGCGCAGCTCTCAAAGCCGAAGGTCCCGCGATAGCCGTATCCCAAAAGGCAGACTGTTCGGCAGACCACTTGCCCGAAACTCTGGTACGGATCTTGGACCAGATCATGCGAGGGGTCGGAACCAAGCCAAGCGCGCGGTTGCCACCCGCCTCCTTGGGAACCGCAGCGCCCGGCACAGTGGACAAGGAACTCGGCCGTGCGCCACAACACTCAATAGCGTCCATGATATCTGCAATTTGCTGTCTGGCCCCAACTGGTTGCCGTTGCACATCAATCGGACTGAGCACATCGACCCCCCTCGCTTTCCTAGCAGGAAGCACAGGCAAGACAGCATCGACATCCTGCAGCGATATCGGGGGCAAGGGGTCGCCCTTGGCAGCTTGCAAACACCTTCCCGGCATGTACTTAATATCGGCAGGACTGTCGAAAGAATCCCGCGCATAGCATTCCATTCAGTAGCCGAAGTCTGCAGCAACGTGTGCTTGTCAGTGGTCATATTGCCAGCAGAAACCAGAGCTTCCCACTCCAGTGCCTGTGGTTGCTTAACATGACGGTGAACTGCACAGGCTTGGTGCTCCACATATCCTGCACCCACTTCATGAACGATGACCTCGAAGCCAGCATTGCCCTGGAGGTTGACAAGTCCGCCCAATGCCTGGTATTCTCGAGGAAAGAGGGCAGCAGCTGATCCGAGACGTTGTGCATGTCGACTGCCATATCCTTCCACTGATCAACAACCTCAGGCACCGCTTTGCGCCCAGAGAACTCGGCATGCTGCTGAACTCCCAAGGCCAGCACCATAGCGCGAACTCCCGAGGCACAGCCCTCGGCCTGCTTCGAATCGGATCCATTCGCTCGTAGCGCAGAGTAGCGCACGATGAAGGTGCTGACAGATCCCCACCATTCGGCCTGCACCTTCTTCATATAAGCACGACCTGGGGAGGAAGACAACGTGGGCCAAAACGCACCAGGGCCACGTGCACGACCTGAATACTGGCTCCACGAAACTGGGTCGATCTCTTCATGCAACAACGTAGACCTCTCCAGGGTCGAGATCCAAGTGCCATACAGCTCGTCCAAGTGATGCCTGCATTCCTTCTGCCACTCGAGAACAAAATGTTGGCGCCGATCATACGCAGCAAACTTACCCCGCTCGCCTTCAGGCGTGGAGTCAAACAGTCGAGGAGCGCCTTCCCAGTAAATCTGCAACTGAGCTTCACGCCACGTCTCCGAGGGAATCGCGAAAGACACAGTTGGCTGCGGCACCTCTTCAGCAGGGGCGAGTTCATCAAAAGGCTTCACGTGCTCAGCTGGCAAAGCTTCCAAACGACGCTGCCTCTGCTGCTCGCGCTTCCGGGGGCGCTTGCTGTTCGGGTCAGCCCGAACAAGAGGGCGCTCTCTCAGCGGGGGCGCTCGAGGAACAGCCAGATGCCTATACCAACGTTGCGTTCGAGCAACCTCGACAGTAACCGCAACGCCACAGCGCGTCTTCCAAGGTGCTCGGATCCCAGGCCTCAGCGAGAGTGACGGGAAACCCATACTGGCCAAGCCGTAGTCGCACATCCTACCTTGCCCTTTGTCGCATGCGGCGCGGCAAGAAGGCGTGGCCACAGCAGCTCCGAGCTTCTCTGGCCAGCCAGTCGCGCACAACCCGGTAGGTTCAATGTTCCAATCTGCCATCGCCAGCCAGGGGTCCGCCAAGGCCCGCGCGAAGGGTCCCAAAGCCACCAGCACTTCGTTGTTCCAGCCCTCCACGCACAAACCTGGCTGCAAATGAGCAGAAGTCAAAACCAACGCGCGGCTCTGCGCGTGGATCACCGCTGGCGCGAACCCCTTGCACGGGTCTTGGCGACCAGCACCACGAGCAGCACGACGAGTCCTGTCAAAGCTCGTAGTAGCCATATGCTTCTTGGCGAGTATCCACTCCCCGCCTGACAACCCAATTCGGACCTGCCCGAAGCTCGAGCAGCCGTATACGACAACCTCTAGCCGTCCTTGTCGACGGCCTGGCAGATGTCATCCATGTCCTTCTCGCTCTTGTGGGTCTCCACGAAGGCGACGATCGCGCGCTCCTGCTCCTGGGCGAGGAAGCGAGCCGCCTGCGGACCCCACTCTGCGATGTTGCCGAAGAAGATGTCCAAGGTTGTGGCCTCGGACCCATATGGTACAGGTGCATGAGATGCTGCAACTTCGCCCTTGCAGCGGTGGGCGTCGGTGACCAGGCTAAACAGGCTGCCCAGGAGCAGGAGCGGGGGCCGCGCCCTTGCCCGCCGCAGCCTTGCCCTCGCCTGCAGCAGCGCACTTGACAGCGGCCGTGGCCTTGTCCTTGGCGCGCTTGCTGGCGTCACCCTTGGTGCGCTCGAGGAAGGCAGCCTGCTGCTCAGGCGGGAGCACGACCTTGTCCTTGCTCGGGCCCACCGCGCTCCCAGCGCTGCTCGCGGCGTCGCCGCTGGCGGGCGCCTGCTCCGCGGCCTCCTCGCCGCCAGGCACGGCGGCGCCCGAAGAGTTACGTTTGCGACGCTTCGCAGCAGCCTCCTCGTGCGCATTGCGAGCCTGGTCCAGCAAGCTCTGAAACTCCTTCTGCTTCGCCTCGGCCTGCGCGGTGACGTCCGCCAGCTGCTTCTGGATGTCCTCCAGGGCAGCCCGATCCGTCTCCTCAAGCTCGCCGAGGCACTCGAACAGCTCAGGGTCGAGCTGGAAGTGCACCTTCGCTTTGGTCTCGGCAGGAGCAGCAGCCTCTTGCACTTTGAGGCGATGCAACTCCGCATCCATGACCTCCTTGGCGGCCGTGTCCAAGTCGGCCTGCGCCTTCTCGAAGCGCAGCCTGGCGGCCTCGAGATGGCTGGCTGCCCTCTCCAGCGCCTCCTGCTTGCGGGAGCGAGCGGTAGTCGCCTCCTTGAGCAGCGCATGCGTAGGCTTCGGCGCAGGGGCGCGCGCAGCCTTCTTGGACTCGGCCAGGCTGGCGAACTCCTTCGCAAGCCGTGCAGCTTCGGGGTCGCTGTCCAGGCCCGCGCCCGCGATCGCCTGCTGGAGGAGGGCGCCGAGGTTGCCATTCGGGGACGGGGACGCAGGACGGGCATTCCAACTCTGCCCCGCGCTGCCTGAACTCCATGGCGCCCACCAGGTCCCCTGCGCAGACGAGACCCAGCCAGGTTGGAGAGTGTCGCAGACCTTGCAAACACCCTTCTGCTTCTTGAGCCTCCAGTGCCAATGCCAGTTCCCGCACGTAGCACACACTGAGAAGCCCTTGCCATACTGAGCTATCCGCTCCAGCAGGAGCTCACAAAAGGGCTGCTCCCACAGGAGCCCACAGAAAGCCGAAGACTGCCGCGGACTAGCGGTATCCCTTTGTGTCAACGCAGACACAAAAACCTTGAGCCAAAATGGCTACGGAGGGAAGGAGGGAGGAGGAGGAGGAGGGAGGGTGCATAATGGGAGCTGGAACATCAAGAAAATTCTGAAGCTCTGGAACCAAAGGGCAGTCTCGCAGGCCCGCGAGCGCCTAGGCCGACCAGACTCATCGCCCGCTCGACGGCATCAAGGGAGCCAACCCAGCACTGCCCAGCACGCCATAACCGCCGCCGGGAGTGGAGAGTGTTGAAAACCCGCCAGCGCCTGAACCCCCATTGGGGCCCGCGCATGCGGGGCCGACGCCCTGGTGGGGCACCTGGCCGCACTGATGGGCGAGCACGGCCAGCTGGTGGCAGAGAGTCCAGGCGCAGCGCCAAGCTCTCGGTCCGGCCCTTCGCCATCACGCCCAGCGAAGGGAGGCAGGCCGGGTGCTCGTCGCCGTGGGCGGGGCCAGGCGGGTGGATCTTCATGGGCTCGTCATGTGCCCGCAGAAGGGCGGCGGCGCTGGCGACCCCAGCTTGCGCCGCGCCGCGGCCCGCGGGGAAGCCGCCGGCCCCCCCCCGGGGCGCTGGAACCGCCTGAGCATCGTTGACCGATACCTATCCCCACTGGCGTGGCCTGGGCCCCACTGGCCGATTTACCCCCGAGATGGGGATATTTATGGCGGCTCCCTTCGGGCTTCGAGGGGCCTATCCCCAACTGGGGTGGTGGGATGGTGGAGATATGGATCGGGACTTGGACGCCCGAAATGGGCACCGAAAAAATTGGTCGAATGCCCAACAGCAAATGCTGTCCCAAACCATCAGCGGCCGTTGTTGGGCAGGCGGCCCTCTGTTTCAAGTGGACACAGGCCGCGGCGGCGTGGACAGCGAATCCTGTTCAAAATGCGCAGGAACTGCTGTTGGGCATTGTACCCGTTCTTTCCCTACCCATTTCGGGCGTCCAGAGGGGATGGGCATGGGGATGAGCCCCGTGCACGAGGAGGAGGAGGAGGAGGAGGAGGAGGAGGGAGGGAGGGAGGGAGCATCGGTTAAACGATGCTGACCGCCCCCGGGCGCGCGCCGCCGGCGCTCCGCGGCGCGACCGCGTGACCGGCAGCGTCCGGGGGGGCACTGCGCCTCGGCCCCGGCGCGATCCCCCTCGCGGGCGAGCGGCAGCGGTGCACGTGCGCTGCCGCTGCCCGGCCTGCGCCAGCTGCCGGTGGCCGTGCGCGAAGCGGCACCGGTCGCCGTTGCGGCAGCACCCCCTCGCGCTCCAGAGGCAGAGCTTCTGCCAGTAGAGCACGGCCGTGGAGCGGAGGTCCTCCTCCCCGTGCGCAAACGCGCACGGGGGGTCGTCGCAGCACCCGGTCTCGCAGAAGGCCGCGCAGAGCTTGGTCCTGTGCAGGTCGGGCGGGATCTTCAACTCCTCCTCCGAGTGCGCCCAGGAGCACTCGCTGCCGTACCTGCATGCGCCACGCTCGTAGAAGGCGCACATCTTCGTCTTGTGCAGCTGATGGAGCAGGCTGCTCTTACTGGTGCGAGGCACCTGATTGTCAGCGGCGGCATCTGCTGGATTCCCAAGATTCATAGCCTCTTCAAATTCAGAGAGCGTCATGGTACTTGAATCTCGGCGGCGTGGTATATCCGATGAAGGTTGGCGAATTCAAATTAGGTTGGTACGGTTGCCGACTGACGACCGCTGATTACTTGACCTTGCATCTACACCCTCTGGCCTAAATGGCTTGAGCCAAAATGAATACGGAAACCTCTGCGCAGCCTCTTGGACACAGTTTGAAGCCTCTTGGGGTGCCTTGCGAGGCATCTTCGGGGTCTCCTTAGGCCCTCGTGGGTCCTCTTGGGAGGGACCTTGGGGGCCTCCTGGCGGTTTTCAGGTTCCTCTTGGGGCGAAGGCCTCAGAACGTGGGTTCGGGCGGTCTTTAGTGCCTCTTCGGCCGTCTTGGGGCTCTCTTGGGCTCTCGGGGCCCTCTCGGCAACCTCTTCCGCCATTTGGGGTTTTCCCAGGGGCCTCTGGGGCCGTCTTGGACGCTGCGCGCATGAACACACAGAATCAGCTCGAAATGTGTTTTCCGAGGGAAGTGAAACGATGTTTGCCTCGCTGGGCCATCTTGAGGGTCCTCCTGGGGCCGTCTTGGGTCGTCTTGGGGCCTCTTGAATCCTGTCGGGGGGGTCCTTGGGGGCCTGCTGGCGATCTTCGGGTTCCTCTTAGGGCGGAGGCACATGTGGGTTCGAATTCCCCCCCCCTCTCTTGGGGCCGTCTTGGGCGGTCCAGAGTGCCTCTTGGGCCGTCTTGGGCTCTCTTGGGCTCTCTTGGGGCTCTCTGGGGGGCGTCTTGGGCCATCTTGCGGCTCTCATGGGGGTTCGCTGAGGAGGTCGTCTTGGACGCTTCGCACCTAAAAACGCGAATGTGCTAGACATGTGCGCTCTCTTGGCAGACTGGGGCGATGCTTGCCTCGTTGGGCCCTCTCGAGGGTCCTCTTGGAGCCGTCTTGGGGCATCATTGGGGCCCTCTTGGGCCACCTCTGCGGCAGCAAGGGGAGGGCAGCCGCAGAGGGGAACGAAAGGGGGGGGAGACACGCACAGAACATGAAGTACTGCACGCGCGGTGCCGGCGACCTCACGTCCGCCAGGGATTGGTGCAGAGGGCACTCCACCTGGGCCTTCCAGGGAAGCCGCTGCCGGTGTGCTCCAGAGCGCATCGACGTCAGAAGACCTCGGCCAAAACACGCCAGACGACCTCGGCTCTTGAGCCCCAACTCCGGGCCGCCGATCCTCGGCTCCCCGAGTCCTCCACCGGACGATCCTCCACCACCCGATTCTGCGACTCGGACTAGCAGGACGTCCGTGAGCAGCACGAGGGCGAGCCGCAGGGCGAGTGCTAACCACACGACTGAGACCTGGCAGTGAGTCGGTGAGCCGTGCAAGCGCGGGTAGCACTTCGAATGTTCCAAGCACGCCTGGAACTGTCAATATGCCGATCGTCGAAGATCGACTCGGCCCGCCGATCCTGAACCCCCCGATCCTCGATCTTCGATCCTCCTCGTCACCCATCCTCCTCCTTGTCCTCGATCATCCTGCTCCTCCTCCATTCCTTGTCCTTATAAATCATTTCTCCCTGTCGCACCCCGACACGACTTGTTAGGGCGGGCCGGGCGTTTCGCCAGAGACTTCATCACCATTTATGACCCTGGAACTCTGAAAATGACAACAATTTCACACATGGAGGGCGGGTGGTTTTCAAAATGTGGCTCTCCCCTTCGCGCCGCGCACATTCGCTGTCAAAAATTGCAACAGTTTCACGGATTGAGGGCGGGTCGTTTTCGAAATATAGCTCTCGCCTTAGCGCCGCGCACATTCGTTTTCGACATTTGCAACAGTTTCACGGATTGAGGGCGGATCATTTTCAGAATGTAGCTCTCGCCTTCGCGCCGCGCACATTCGTTGTCAAATGTTGCAACAGTTTCACGGATTGAGTGCGGGTCGTTTACAAAATGTGGCTCTCGCTTTAGCGCCGCGCACATTCGTTTTCAACATTTGCAAGAGTTTCCCAGCTGAGAACGATTCCTTTTCAAAGTGTGGCTCGCGCCTTAGCGCGCTGATTCGCAGTGTTGAAGTCTCAGGAATGGTGTTCTGTCACGGTTCATGATCGTCAAGACGCAACAATCAAACTGATCTGTGGCGTTGGAATCCCGAGAACATTGTTTTGGCATGCTTCAGAGCCTCCAAACGTATGTCCTCCAACGAGGCAGTTCCCTCAGTGGAAATGCACCGCTGTGGGGGCCTATGAAGAGGGAGCTTGGAGGGAGGGTTTATTTCAACATCGTTGATGACTCTTGGGTTTCCACTGGTCCTCCTCCTCCTCCTTCTCTTCCTCGTCCTCCTCCTCCTCCTCCTCCTCCCCCTCCTCCTCCTCCTCCTCCTCCTCCTCCTCCTCGAAGCTCGATCCACGACCTTCGATATCATCGATCCTCGGCCTAATCGCGCCCGCGGGGCGCGTGCGCGGTGGCGCGGCGCGCTCGGAGGTCGTGAGCTTCCGCGTGACCTCCACGGCCTCCACGCGGGTCACCTGCCGCCGCGCCGCGGACTGCCTGGGATGACATGCGGAAGGGCACCCGAGCACCAGCCGGGGTACCAGCCTGGCGAGTGCCAGCAAGGATGCCAGCCAGGGCACCAGCCTGGTTGGGGCCAGCCAAAGTGCCAGCCTGGCGACTGCCAGCCAGGGTGCGGGCATGTGTGGAGTCCCGGAACGGTGCGGCGACAGACCGTGCGGGGACCTCGAAGTCCCCCAAGACCTCGCCGCACGGCCCGTCAGCGCACGGTCTCGGGACCCTGGAGGCTCCAGTCGCCCGAGACATCTGAAGGGGCCCCAGGACACACAAATTAATACACACAAATAAAAGGTCCTCATATTTTCCTATATTTTCTGGGTTTTTGTCTTCCCCCCCACTTCCCATATTTTCCAATATTCTCTAAGGAATCGACAATTAATTGTGTCTGTGTGTATTTTCCCCTCCTGAACATCCTCGGAGAACGGCCCGAGTCCCAAAACCTTTCGGTGACCCCGAATCCCCAGCGACTCACACAGCGACGCCTCCAGGGAGGCGCTCCAGCGCGCCGCCTCCTCGGCGAGGACGCGCGCAGGCCTCCGGGGAGGAGGAGGAGGAGGAGGAGGAGGAGGAGGAGGAGGAGGAGGAGGAGGAGGAGGAGGAGGAGGAGGAAGATAAGGAGGAGGAGGAGGAGAAAGGAGGAGGAGGAGGAGGAGGAGGAGGAGGCTGAGGACGAGGATAAGGAGGAGGAGGAGGAAAAGGAGGAGGAGGAGAAGGGGGCTGAGGAGGAGGCTGAGGAGGAGGAGGAGGAGGAGGAAGAGGAAGAGGAAGAGGAGGAGGAGGAGGAGGAGGAGGAGGAGGAGGAGGAGGAGGAGGCTGAGGAGGCGGAGAAGGAGGAGGAAGGCGCGAAGGACGGCCGAATGCCCGCCGACTCACCGCACGGCGTGGTCGCCACCCCCGCTTTTGGGGCCCCCGAGCCTGGCGAGTGCCCGCCGCCGGCCGGGCGGGCACGCCGCGCGGCCCTCTGGTGAGCGGGCGCGCGGCTCCTGGGAGGCCGACGCACACCAAGAGGCCCCCAGGAGGGCCTCCCGGAAGGCCAGAAGAGGCCAAAAAAACACTGATGTTCCAACGATGTTTGACGGATGTTGACACTTGCTTGCTTTCGGCCTTCCGACGGCCCAAGACGGCCCAAGAGCACCCAAAGATCGCCGAAAGATCGCCCAAGAGGCCTGGGACAGGCAAATAGATACACACAAATCGCTGGATTCCCCATACCTTCCCATATTCTCGGAGTGTCTGTCTTCCCCCCCCCACTTCCCGCAGTTTTTTTATACATTTTTTCTGGGAAGCGACGATGAATTGTGTATGTGTTTTTCCCCTCCTGAGCACACATGGTGCAAGTTGGCTTGGGTGAGACCAGCAGAAGAAGAAACGACCACACAAACAGAAACTGTTGGCGCTCCGCGCGGATCTCTTGGATCCGCGCTGGACCCCCTGGCGCCCCGCATTGCCACCTCGTCCCCCTCTGCGCGTGTAGCTCGCGCCGCTGGGGCGGCGGCGATCGGGCCACCAAGGGCAGCATAGGCGATGTGCCAGGCGATGCAGGCGATCTTGGATCCGCGCTGGAGCCGCGGCCCCTGGCGCGCGGAGCGCGCCAGGGGCGGCGCCGGAGGCGCCGCCGGTGGGGCCCAGGCCCCCTTGATCCACGTTTGCGATCGCCTGAAAATCCATGAGCGGGAAAGAAGAAAGGCCCCCAAACGGCAAGCGGACCCCCGCGAGGCCCCAGACGGCTTCAAAAGCTGCCTCCAAGAGGCCCGCCAGAGGTCTCGAGCGAGATCCCAGCAACCATCTGAGAGGCCCCTGACCAACAACCCAGGCAAGGAGGAGGGACATATCATTAGCACCCCCTTCCAGCAGGACATCCTCAGACCTCGAGCGACACAGAAGTATCAAATCATATGATAGGGTCGGCGAATGTGGCGCGAGCCTGTAGAATCCATTCCACGTCCAGAAATGACGTGTTGCCAGACTCAGGTCTGCGGAGACGATACTGCACAGTATCCGGTGTACTCCATGATTTGACAAACGTAAGGTATCCCATGTGTACATGTTTGCTCCATTTTGCGCTGCGTTGCAATACTATGCATCACCGCCTACCCCCCCGAGGCCAAGCCACATCCACCGCACCTGAAGTGGTGCCCTCCCTTCAGGGCCTCAAAATCCTACAAAAACCAACACAATCTATTATGTCGACCTCTTGGGCCTCTTGGGGGTCCAAGACAGGTTCAAGACGGCCCAAGATGGCCCCACGACTGCCCGAAATGGCTCCAAGAGGCCCCAAGGAGCCCTCAAGGTGGACACCGAAGACCCCAAGAGGACTCTCCAAAAGCGCCTCCAAAGGCCAAACATATTGATTGTCCTATTCTGCTTGACGGATTGTCACGCACTTGCATGTTGCTACTCTCCGAGGCCCATGACGGCCCAAGCAGATCCCAAAAGGGCCCCATGCAGCCCAATAATCCTTAGGGCATCCATGAGATTCCTAAGGACATCTATAGGGGCCCTTGGGAAGCCCATGGGAAATCCTTAGAAATCAGCATAGCAATCAACAGGTGTCAATGGCGGTTCATGCACGGTGATAAAAGAACAACGGGGGTAAAACAAGTCTGGGCTGGGCGCGCAAGGAGGAGGGGGAATAATATTCCATCGGAAATCCAACGATTTCCCTTCAAACCGCTAAGATTCCTTACGAAACCCA
The DNA here is from genome assembly GCA_963575745.1 of Prorocentrum cordatum. Classification (NCBI taxonomy): domain Eukaryota; class Dinophyceae; order Prorocentrales; family Prorocentraceae; genus Prorocentrum; species Prorocentrum cordatum. The sequence goes on from CAUYUJ010003703.1 coordinate 67,641, forward strand.
TCGGATCTCTGAGGACGTCCATTGGATACCTTAAACGATCCACAGGGTTTTGGCAATCCATAAGGTTCCTTCGGCAACCCATAAGATCCCATAAGAAATACATTGGAATCTTAAAGAAGTCATAGGAATCCTCTGGACATCCAAAAGATTCCTCAGGAAATGTATAGGCATCCTTCGGTCATCCATAGGAATCCGTTGGACATCCATCGGAATCCTTCGGACACCCATCGGGTTCCTTAAGACATGCATACGATTCCTTAGGAAATCCACCGGATTCCTTTGGCAGTCCATCGGATTCTGTTGGACATCCATATGTTTTCGTCGGCAAGCCTTACGATTCCATCCGATTTCTATAGGCCTGTTGAAAAATCATGGGATTCCGTAGGACATCCAGAGGATCCCTTCGGGAATCAATGAGAACCGTATGTAGATCTATGGGAACCCTTCAGACATCCATCGGAATCCTTAGAACATCCATCGGCTTCCTTCGGAATTCAATCCGTTTTGGTCTTTGGGGAAATCTATCGGGTTCCTTCGGAAATCGGTCGGATTCCTGAACCAATCCATGACCTGCTGTACGAAATCCACCAGATTCCTGAGGCAATCCATAGGATTTCTCTGGAAATCCATGGGGTCCCTCAGGACACCCATGGGATCCCGAAGGACCTCTATCAGATGCACAAAGAAACCAATAGGATTTCGCAAGAAATCCATAAAATGCCTTTGGAGATCCATTGTCCGTACGAATTACATAGGATCCCTTCGAACTGTCCTTCAGATATCCATACTATTCCACTGGCAATCCATAGATGCCTTGGGACATCCGTAGGAGTCCTTAGGATCTCAATGAGTTCATAAGAATCCTTAGGACATTCCTTGGATTCCACCGGAATTCCATTGGATTCCGTGGGCGGTCCATAATATTTGCTCGTGCAATCCATGGGATCCGTGGGCAATCCTTGGGACATCCACATGGCAATTCCTGAGGTATCCGATTGTTTTCTGCTGTTTGGAAACCGTCGAAAAAAACATGTTAGCATCAAAATCAAATCGGTCACCGTTAAAGGTTCGCTTTCCATCTCAGACGAACATGTCTACTTTTCCATTGCAGACAATGTCAAGTTCGAAACGCGCGCGTCCTCGCGCGCGCGCCCGATCGGGTAACACAAGCGCGGGCGTGTCACCCGAAAACCCGCTGCTCACCGCCGAGGGCTCACTTTAGTTGCCAGGCCAACATGGAGATCTGTCCATTGCTAAAAATACACACCTCGCCACGCGCGCGTTCGAGCGCGCGCACGCGTGGCGATATCTCTTTTGCCCAATGTAAAAAATCGCCATGTTGGCCTGGGAATTCAAGTTGACTCTTAATGCTGACCGATTAGATTTTGAAAATCACACGCGTGGTTCGGATGTTTTCCTAAATTCGCCGGCGCAACGGGCCGAGGGTGTACTAAGATCTCTGACTGGTCAACAATCTTCAGTTCGCGCGCGCGGGGCCGCACCTGGACATCCCCACACGAAAAACACCCCGGCAAGTCCTGGGCAGGTCCCGGCCAGGTCCCAGCCAGATTCCAGCAGGCTCCCAAGAGCCTTCCAGGAAGCGTATCAATTAGCTTCCACAAGAGCTCAACATGGCCCGAGACGGCCCACGAGCAATCCAAGACGCCACAGATGGCCTCCATACAGCCCAAAGCGCCTGCAAAAAAAAACGCCCCAAGAGGCCTGCAAGAGACCGTCCAAGACAACCCACACAGGCAGAAATTAATGAATTTCCCATAAGTTTTAAACAGTTTTTGGCATTTCCGCCTGGGGAGCTTACGGGCGCTCCAAAACGGCCCAGAGGCTTCCAGGATCGCCCCGACATTCCCCAAAAACCATCCAAAAGCGCCACTTACAACCCTCCAATAGCGCCTACGACGGCCCTAGAGGGCCCCTAGACAGCCTCAGAGGCTTCCAAGATGGCCGAAGAAACTCCCAACACGGCCCCAAGAGCGGGCCCTGACCAGGGACCCGAACGGACATGTTGAGCTCTGGACACCGAAAAGTTTCCTGGAAGCCTTGAGAGGCCCCTAAAAAGCCCCCAGAGAAGTCCCCGAGAGGCTCCAAGAGAACTCCAAGAGGCCTCAAGAGACCTCTCCAGAGGATCCATTGAGCCAGAAATGCACGATTTCTCTAAGAAGTGTTTGCCGATGTTCGGCGTTTTTGCCGTGGGAGCTTTCAGGCGCTCCAAGACGGCCCAAGAGGCTTCCAGGATCGCCCGCACGCGGCCCAAGAGGCTTCCAAACGCGCCCACGACGGCCCCAGAAGGGCCCTTAGAAAGCCCCAGAAGCTTCCAAAATGGCCGAAGAAACTCCCAAGACGGCCCCAAGAGCAGGCCCAGATCAGGGACCCGAACGGACATGTTGAGCTCGAGATACTGAAAGATCCCCTGGAAGCCCGAAGAGGCCCCTAAGAAACCCCGAAGCGGCCCCCGAGAGACCCCACAAGACCCCCAAGAGGCCCCAAGAGACCTCCCCAGAAGGTCCACTGAGCCAGAAATTGATGATTTCCTTTCAGCTGTTGAAGGTTATTGGCGTTCTCGCCGTGGTAGCTTTCTGGCGTTCCAAGACGGCCCAAGAGGCTTCTACGATCGCCCCACACGGCCTAAGAGGCTTCCAAGCGCGCCCACGACGGCCCCAGAGGGCCCCAAGACGGCTGAAGACGCTCCCAAGACGGCCCCAAGAGCGGGCCAAGTCGAAGGATCCGAACGGACCTGCCGAGCTCGAGGCGCGGAGAGTTTCCTTGGAGGCCTCGAGAAAACCGCAAGAAGCTCCCAAGCGGCCCCTGAAAAAGCCCCGGGAGACCCCAAAGAGGACCACTAGAGGCCCCCTCGACGCCCCAGGAGGCTCAGTAATGCCGCCAAGAGGCCCCCGAGAGCCCGCGTATCGTCTCACTAACCCTTCCTTGTTCTTCCTTCTCATGCTACGCTGCTACCTGGTCGTGGATTGGACTACCACCCCGGGCCTCTTCCGCATCGCCCGGTGGCACAACGTTGCGCATCGCCTTCGTGGTGCTCCTCTTCTTCCTGGGCGTCGACCTGGTCAAGTGGCACGTCCCCCTCTGCAGCGCTTGAGGCTGGTGTTCGCGATGCGCCGTCGACTGCAACACCTTCTCCTCGGTCCTCCGGGTCTTCGCCCCCGGCACCAGTCCGCGGCGCACCTGCTCCTGCACATCCACTTCGGCACCGCCTGCACCCCGGGCTTCGCCCGCTCCGGCCGCCTGAGGCCCCGCCTTCCTGTGCCCTGTCTCCCTAATTAAAGCGGTGCGTAACCCGCCTAGCTTTTAGCGGAAGAGTTTCGCTCTCGCCCCGCAGATCCAAAATTCTTTCATCTTTCTCCTCCTTCTCCCCCCTCTGCGTCTACGACTCTCAATCCTCGAACGAACAGCGCTCCGGCCCCCGAAAAACCTCTTATCGTCTCACAAGCTCTTCTTTCTTTCTTCCCTCTCCTCCTTCTCCCCCCTCTGCGCCAACGACGAATAAATCATCACGACAGGAATCGCCGCCGGCCCAACGAGCCAGAGGCGCGCTAAGACCTCCAGCAACTCGATAACAATATTTCTAGTTCGCGCGCGCAAGACGGCCCCTGGAAGTCCACGGCAGACAAATACCCCGAGCAGGTCCCGGGCAGGTCCCCCGCAAGTCCCCATCAGAGATCCTTTTGCTCCTGCAGGCCGCCCTCAGGGCCTAACAAAAGACCAGTAAGAGGCCCTGAGGCCCCCGAGAAGCCCCCAACATCACGAGAACATCACCATGCAGCCACAATGATGCGAAATGGGCCGGCGGAGTGAGCAAAGCGATAAGATAGAAAGAAATCCGATGGATTTCCTGGGGACTCCGATTGACTTACTAAGGGATCCAATGGATTTCCTATGGAAATCCTATTGATTTCCCTAGGAATCCTGTAGATGTCCTAAGGGTTCCTATAGAGTTCCTTCGGGATCCTCTGGCTGTCCAAAGGGATCCGATGGATTTCCTGAGAAGTCCTGTGGCTGCCCTCAGGATTCCGACGGTTTCCTTACAGAGTCCAATGGATGTCCTAAGGAAGCCGATGGATCCCCCAAGGATTACGATCGATTTCTTACGGAATCCTATGGGTTACCTCAGCAACCGTATGGATGTCAAAAAGAATATCATGGGCTTCCTCCGAGAACCAATGGATGTCCTAAGCAGTCCGATGGCATTCCTACGGAATATTATGGATCTTCTAAGAAATCTCACGGATGTCCGAAAGATTCCAATCGATCTCCGAAGGAATCCAAGTGATGTCCTAGGGGTTCCTACATATCCCATAAGGAACCCAATGGATTTCCTAAGGGATCATATGAATGTCCTAAGGAACCCAATGGATTTCAAAAGGAAACGGATGGATTCCCGAAGGAATCCGATGGATGCCCGAAGGAATCCGATGGATGTCCGACGGATTCCTTTGAATTTCCCAAGGGGAAATCCCACGGATTGCCTGTGGAATATTATGGACGTCTATCAATATATACACACTATCTATACACATACATACATACATACATACATACAGACAGACAGACAGACAGACAGACAGACAGACATACATACATATCTATAGATATGTATAATCACATGGATTGCTGAAGGATTCCTATGGACCCCCTAAGGCATTCGATGGATGCCCCACGGAAATCTTCGGAAATCATTCGGGTCCCTCAGGGAATTCATGGGATTGGCACCTTTGCCGCTGGGTGCCCTCGTGGCGTCCCAGGGAAACAAGCGGGTTGGCAGCCCGATCGTCGCCACAGCTCGACGGGGCTGTGGAACAGACCCTTGCCCTGTGGTTGGCCAGCCACAGTACGTGCGGGCCCGCCGTACCACCCCTGAGAGGCCCGATGGGGTTACTCGAAGGGGTACCCCGACGTGGGGGGCGCGGGAACTTAAGTCGTTGGGCAGCGGGGCCTCCGCTGCTTGAGGCCAGCGGCCAAGTGGGGGTGGTGCCGGTGGCCGTGTCTCGGGGTGGCATCCCGAGGCACCTCGCAACGGCGGCGCGGATAACGCCTGGGGCGTGTCCGTGCCGCCGTTCGTGTTGCGAGGTCCGACTGCATGTGAATTCATGCAGGCACCTTGGGCACCTCCCTTCGGGTTGTGTCGCCCAGGTGTTCTGTCTGGGCACAAAAAAACTATCATGGGATCCCGAAGGAAATGAATAGGATTCCGGGTGACATCTATAAGATTCCTTTGCAGGACATCCACTGGATCCCTTTGGAAATCCATAGGGTTCCTTAGGACATCCATGGGATTCCCACAGAAATCCATAGGGTTCCGGATGAAATCGATAAGATCTCTTCGGACATCCACAGGATCCCTGAGAAAATCCCGCATTCCTGAAAACATTCATCGGATTGTTTAGCAACCCCCCAAGATTCCGGAAACACACATATATCGGATTCTTTAGGACAGCCACAGGATCCCCAAGGACATCCATCGGAGTCCTTCGGGCATCCATCGGATTCCTGAAGAAATCCATCGGATTCTTGAAGAAATCCATCGGCATATTTAGGATACCCATGGGATTCCTCAGGAAATCAACATGACTCCTTCGAAAGCCTCGCTACTCAACATAAGAAGAAAACAACTTCGATTCGCAACTTTTCCCCGCGATCAAGTTCGGCCTTGCCGCCTCTATGCCCTGACCCAACATGTATTGGCCCAGGATAGTCAACTCAGAATGGTTAAGGGGGGGGGGGGGGGAAACTGGAGTAACTTTCTCGTGCGGGGTCGGCGGGTCCAGACTCGTGCCGCGCAGCTGGTGACCTATACGCCGGCGCCCCAGGTCGGTGCCCCTTGCGGTGGTACCCTGTGGTGGGTCCCTTGTGTTGCCATGTGATTGGCGCAGTGTGGTTGGTGCCGACGAATGGTTGGGGCCCCACCGTGTCCCCTGTGCTCTTTCGGCGGCTCCACTCACAGATTGCGCAGGGTCGGTGTTCAGGGTCCACGCGCTGACGTCATCTGCGCAGTGGCAGACCCCGTTCCGCAAGTCAGTGGGAAAAGGGCTGCAGGAGAAGCGTTCACCACGACGATCCCGTCAAAGACGGCGTCGGGCCGCGATAAGTGGGGGGCGATAAATGAGGGGGGCAGCGAGGGCTGCCGAAAAAAAACATTAGGGCTCAGACGGGGGCCGAGGCCCGAGGAGGGCACCTTCATGTCCTCCGTGTCCTCCATCGTGTCCTCCATTTCTTCCGGTTCATCCTCCATATTCCCCCTGTTGGGGTATGAAGGCTTCCCGAACCCTTGGTTTTTCTGCATGCCCCCTCCCCCCACTTTTCTGACCAAGGCAACTCGTCTGGGCACCGGGATACTTTTTAGTCGCAGCTGCAAGCCGACCGGCCGACAGCGTCAGTAGAGTAAGGACGGGCCGCGAGCACCCTTCATTGCCCGCGCGCGCGCCGACCAAGTAAACTAAACCTACCGCCGATTGACGCTGCGCCTGGGCTGAGCTGCGCCGAAGGTGGAAGCTGCCAGCTGCGGAGGCGGCTGGAAAATTGCAACGTGCGAGTACCATGGGAGCTGAATCGCCAAGCACGGGACATAATCCTTGTCGCCACTGGGTTCCAGAGGACAGGGAGGCAGACCGCCAGGTGACACGCCAGGCTGAACAAGAAGGCTGAACCACTCCTGCAAGACACGGCGGCCAGTACCCCAGGTGGCCAGCTGACGACCAGAGACAGGGGAGTGCAACCACTGCCGGAACTGGCCAGAACGCGCGAGACCTGAACGCCAGGGCGCACCCGGAACCACGCCACGGAGAGAGTATGCGGCCAGGTGACGGGCGCCCCCACCGCGGCTGAGGAGGACGGAGCCCAGCACCAGTGGCGGAGTACGAGTCAGACACGGCCAAGCCGACCGGTGTCTGGGGACCAGGGCCCGGAGGTTGGTGGGGATAGTTTTCCGGTCGCGGCCACGGGACGACGGTCAGGCGGCAAGAGCAAAGTCCGGGACGCGAACTAGGCGAATTCGCTAAGACAGTCGCAAGCCGGCCGAAAATTGGTGGGGATACGCGGAACGTCAAGAAGTTGCCATAGGCATGGCCATAAAGCCATGTCTCATGTTTCCCGACAGCGGCCGTCACCGGCCCCGGCCGCCAGCGACCCGCCCCCCCCCCGGTAACGCCACGACTCGTGCGGGGGCCTCCGAGCGGACTTCGAGGCACTTCTCTCTCAGCGTTCCCAGGCGGCGCCCGCGCGAAGCGTGGCGTTACCGCCCCCCCCCCTTCTTCGGGGGGGCGGCCAAAGGGGGGCGTCCAAGGGGGGGGGCGCAAATCATGGGCGGCGGCAGGTGCGCGGCCAAGGGGGTGGGGGGCGGGGGCGTCTTGACATAAGCAGAGGCGCCTTGAAATCTTGGGAGGTCTCATGGCCCTGGCCATGAGATCCACACCCCCTGTTCATCACCCTGCTCTTGGGCGCCCCCGATTCCCCTCCCCCCCGTTCGGTAACGCCCGTCGTCGCCCGGGAACCAAAAAGGCTCTCCAGGAGGTCGAGTTCCCCCTCCTGCAAACCGGAGGAGGAGCAGGAGAGAAGGAAAAGGAGATCCGGGGGGGGGGACAAGGAGTAGCAGGAGAAAAGGAGGAGTAGCAGGAGAAAAGGAGAAGGAGTAGCAGGAGAAAAGGAGAAGGAGTAGCAGGAGAGAAGGAGAAGGAGGAGTGGCAGGAGAGGAGGAGAAAGAGAACGGGGGGGGGACAAGCGGAGCGGGCGCACCGGGAGCTCCACCGCGCCCGAGATCCACCTCGGCGGCACGCGGCTGATCAGAGAGGGGGGTGGGCGGGTGCCCCCCCCCCCACCCACAGACCTCCTCGTCCTCCTCCTCCTCCTTCTCCTCCTTTTCCTTTTCCTTTTCCTCCTCTTCTCCTTCTCCTCCTTCTTTTTCCTTGTCCTCCTCTTCCTCCTCCTTCTCCTCCTCCTCCGCCTCCTCCTCCTCCTCCTCCTCCTCCTTCTCTTCCTCCTCCTTCACCTCCTCGAGAACGGGGGATTGTGGAGTGCCTGAGGTTCCAGAGGCCGCGCGCGAGGCTGTGGCGTTGAGTTCGCGACTGTTTCTGTGCAAGCTCTGCTCTGTGTCGTCGTCGTCCTCCTCCTCCTCCTCCTCTTCCTCCTCCTCGTCCGCCTTCTCCTCCTCCTCCTCCTCCTCCTCCTCCTCCTCCCTCTCCTCCTGCTCCTCCCTCGTTGCCTTTTTTTTTTTTCTCCACGTGTCCCCCCCAAAAAAATCGGACTTGAGATTCGCGGATTATGTTATGATTTGTTTGGGGGGGGGCGGAGGCGAAACAAAGGAATGCGGCGTGGCCTCATCTGCCCTCCCCTCAAAAAGGTTTTCTATTGAACGCCCCCACAAGAAGGATTCATAGTGAAATCCTCGACAGAAGGATTCCTATTGAAACCCTCCACTGAGTGATTCCTACTGAAACCCTCCACATGTTGATTCCTATTGAAATCACCCGCAGAAGGATCTATATTCTTCATATTGGCACCTTCCGCAGAAGGATTCCATGCGACACCCTCCACCGAAGGATTCCTATTGCAATCTACCACAAAGGATTTCCCCCTATTGGCAGTGCATTGGCATTGGGTTGGGATCGCTTTGGCATTGGAGTGGCCCTGCGTTGGCAATGAGCACACACACATACGCAGCCTGCCAAGCCCTGCCCCAGCAGGCCGCGGATGGAGGCATGATGGAGGAGGGAAGGGAGGACGAGGGTAATGGGGGGGGAGATGGTGGGACAGGCAGGGGCCGTCACCAAGCGACGACAACACTACCTGAACAACAAGCTCGAGTACTCGGCTTCCTCTCGTGGCTCAGCTTGGGGCCATCTGTCCAGACAGACCCTTCAAAAGAAGGAGGGAGGGGGGAGGACAAGACGGCGACATCGAGACACCGACACCAACCCCTGCCGGGCCGATCCCGACCCCGGGAGCGGTGCACGCCCCGCCCTGGCCCGGCCAGGGCGGCGCATACACCGATTTTGGGCACAAGATGTGCCTGGCACAGATGGGTGTCGATGTGTACACCCTGCGAAATGCTCAGGAAATCATGGGTTAAGAAACTCAGAGTCTCAGAATTTGAATAAAAACCCAGAATTTCTATTCAAAACTTAGGATTTACATTGAAACGTTAAGAATAGTCGAAACTCTGGCCGCAAACTTGGGTTGTCTTAAGCATCGCCTAGAGTGTACACTTGAATCGTGTCTGGCTGAGAGGACGGCCGCAGAGGGCTGCACGCCCGTGGCGGGGCGCGGCCCGAGGAGCCGCGGCCGAGCTGGGAGAGGGTACTCCAGATTTCGTAATAAAGGGAGGGGGGTCTCATTTCGGGGGGGGTCTCTTCCAGGCTATCGTGGAGGGCCTGGGGGGTCTGGGGACGATGTTTTGGAGGGTTCTCCCACGGGGAGGTCTGAAATGGCTTGTCTTGGAGGGTCCAGACCCCCTCCCTTTTATTACGAAATCTGGAGTACACTTGGTTCGTGTCTGGTTGAGAGGACGGCCGCAAAGGGCAGCACGCCCGCCGCGGGGCGCGGCCCGAGGGCGCCGCGGCGGAGCTGGGAGAGGGTATGCCGTGCCACTCCTCGACACACACTCTGCCCCGATGTGTGGCCACCGCCGATCGCCGCGGCGACCTCTCAGACCGACCCAAATAGGAGGCAAAGAACCCTAATTACTCCAGATTTCGTAATAAAGGGAGGGGGGGTTCATTTCGGGGGGGGGTCTCTTCCAGGCTATCTTGGAGGGCCTGGGGGGTCTGGGGACGATGTTTTGGAGGGTTCTCCCACGGGGGAGGTCTGAAATGGCTTGCCTTGGAGGGTCCAGACCCCCTCCCTTTTATTACGAAATCTGGAGTACCTCGCTTTTGACCCCACTCGCTTCGAAGAGATACCAAGCGGTGCCGAACTGCGGCCTGCACTGGTCCGGCCGCTTGCTGAGGAGGCGCGTGGTGTGACTTGGTTTTGCCTGGAAGCGAGAGCGGGGTGGGTAATTCACGCTCTGACCCAAAGGTTGGGTCAGGGCCGGATCCCACGCAGCGCATGTCGTCAAAACCCGCACGCTGGCTTCTGCCACCGCGTGGACCGTCCAACCTTAAAATCGGGGAGACGTAAGACTCGGGTATGGGGGACTCGGGTTGGCCTGACGGGGGCCATCATAAAAATGACGAGACCCAATCTAAAATTTGACGCGGGCTCCCGCTGCAAACATCCCACGAAAACGGAGCCGTCAAATTCCAGGACGCGCTCGTCAAAAAAAAGTCGGGGATCTTCTGACCCGGGTCAATCCAGACCCGGGTCAATCAGGCCTGCAAAATCCTGCAAGATCCTGCACCCAAACCCGGGTCAATGCGAAGGATCCTGCAGGATCCTGCAGGATCCTGCACCCAAACCCGGGTCAATGCGACCCTGGCGCTGCAGGATCTTGCAAGATTTGGCGCTCTGGCTGACCCCCGTTTGCATTGACCCCCGTCTCGAGGCTCCCGAAAAAGCTGGCAAACCCGGGTTCCGGCTTACTCGAGCCTTACGTTTCCCCGATAAAAGATCGCGGCTTCCCCACAGCGCAGACGTTTTCACGCTGGCCGATTCTGGGCCACCGGCGGCACCAGACCTCGAACGAGACCGCGCCGGGGTCGCCGCCGCGCCGACACGGCACGAACCTACAGTCGGGGCGTTGACCTAAGGAGCCCTAAATAAGGAACGAGGCCCCTTTTTTCCATAAGTTAAACTTCGATTTCCCATCGAAAACCTGAGGAACACCCAAGACAAGCTGTGAAACACTTAAGGAACGCGGAGCCCCTCCCCAACTAAAAGGGTTTCTTCTTCAGGGCCCCGACTGTACCGTACTTGCCGTCCGAGGGGGGGAGGAAGATTGCGGCCTGCACATTGGCACCAACACCAGCACAGGAAGCGGTGCCTCCACGGGGGGAAGAGCCGATGCCAGATCCCACTGGCATCGGTGGTCATCTTCCGGCCGCCCAAGAAGCCCGAATCCTACGCCCACCACCGGCCTAGGGATCCTCTTCCCTCGGTGGAGGCCAACCGCCGACCTTGGTTTTGGCCTCCGCCTCCCAGGCCTGCGAGGATCGGGGATGGACAGACCTCCCTTGAGTAAAACGTGGTCTAGTGAAAACGGCCTGAGACCCAAACCTGGCGGGCGCGAGCCTGGAAAACGACGGCCGCGGCGACCTCTCGAGAACCGAACACGGACAACTCACTACTCCAGATTTCGCAAGAAAGGGAGGGGGGTCTCACTTCGGGGGGGGGTCTCTTCCAGGCTATCCTGGAGGACCTGGGGGGTCCCGGGTCTGGGGACGATGTTTTGGAGGGTTCTCCCACGGGGGAGGTCCGAAATGGCCTGCCTTGGAGGGTCCAGACCCCCTCCCTTTTATTACGAAATCTGGAATACACTTGGCTCGTGTCTGGTTGAGAGGACGGCCGCAAAGGGCAGCACGCCCGCCGCGGGGCGCGGCCCGAGGGCGCCGCGGCGGAGCTGGGAGAGGGTATGCCGTGCCACTCCTCGACACACACTCTGCCCCGATGTGTGGCCACCGCCGATCGCCGCGGCGACCCCCGAGAGGCAGCGCCACCCTCGCCGCCGCGGCGAGGGGCCGAGGCCGGGCCGCCCACAGGGGGGGGCCGGCGAGCGCACCCACACCCCGCGCCCACGACGGGCTCGGCGCCGGGCTCGGGTCTCCGGCGTGCACGCCGTCGTCGCCGCCCGATTTGGGAGCAGGGGGCCAGATGCGAGCCCTGCCCCTACCCCCCACGATTTCTGAGGGGAAAGGTATACACCATTAGGGGGCCACATGCGAGCCCTATAGCCCTGCCCCCCACGATTTCTGAGGGGGAGGGCGGGGTTCACTCTGCTCGGGAGCTCCCGAACGAAGTGAACCCCACCCTCCCCCTCAGAAATTGGGGCATCTGGCCCCCTAGGGAGGGCACGGGGGCGGGAGATCCGGCGCCGGACAAACCTCCCTTTAGCAGACCTCCCCTTAGTGAAAACGGCCTGGGACCGAAACCGACGGACCTGGACCCGCAAAAGTGGCGGCCGCGACGCCCTCTCGCGAACCGAAAACGGCCAATTCCTGAATCGACGTGTCAGGGTAGGAGGTCTATCCACCTCTGAGAGATACGGCGCCGAGGAAGCAGCGCATGGCGTGGCTGGCCGCAGGGCCCCGGCCCTGCGGGAGAGGCCGGGCCCGGCCCCGGACGCCGCGCCGAGGCCGCCGCTGCAGCGCCCTGCGCATGACCTCGTGGGGGCTGATCTTGTACATCTGGGCAGCGGGACCGGCCAGCATCCTCTTCCTCTCCCTCCTCCTCCTCCTCCTC
>CAUYUJ010003703.1:85000-95000 GCA_963575745.1 Prorocentrum cordatum
ATAGAGAGGCAGAGAGAGGAAATGGAGAGGAGGCGAGCTTGAGTCAACGAAAGTCGCAGGGAAGGGGGCAGGGGAAAGAAGGCCAGAGAGCGCTGAAGGATACAATTACTGGAACCCTCTTGGGATTTTTTGGGGGGCCTCGTCCGGCCGCTCGCTGGGAGTTTGACGTAGCTTCTTGGGAGCCTCTGAACCTGTCGGGGGCCTCCTGGAAGCAGGTTCGAAGCATTTGGGGGGCCGATTTGGGGCTTCTCGGGGCCTCCGTTGGGCCTCTTGGGGGTCTCCTGGGGCCTCTTGAGGGGCCTCCTGGGGGCCTCCTGGCGGCCTCTTGGGGCGGAAGGCTCGAGCTTGCGGTTCGTGGTTCCCCTCTGGGCCCCCTCTTGGGCCCGTCTTGGGGCCCTCTTGGGCCATCTTGGGCGCCTCTTGGGCCGTCTTGGGGCCCTCTTGGGCTGTCCTGGGGCCCTCTTGGAAGCTTCTTGGGCCGTCTTGGGGCGGTCTTGGGCGCCTCTTGGGCCGTCCTGTAACGTCGGAAAGCCCAAAAGGCAACTTTGTTGAAAATGTACGTTTTACGAAGGGAATGGGCCAATTTTTGCGTCTAGGGGCCCTCTTGGGACGCATGTTGGAGGCTTCTTGGGGCCTCTTGGGGGCGTCCTTGGACGTCTGGAGGCCATCTTCAGCATCTCGGAGCCCTCTTGGAGGCCTCTTGGAAGTTTCTTGGGCCGTCTTGGGCGCTTCTGGGGCCCTCTTGTCTGACCGGGGAGGCCTCCGGCAAGCCCCGACGAGCCTCCGGGCCCCCCCGGAGCCCACATTTGCGGTCGAGGTCCGGGCCCCGGGCCCCCGGACCCGGTCCCCCGCTATATGTATACATGTTCTGGGCTTCTGTCTTCCCCGCACTTCCTATATGTTCGCATCTGTTCCTTGGAATCGACCAAAGGTTGTGTCTGCGTGTCCCCTCCTGGAAACAGAAGCGGAGGGGAACTGCGGGCTGGCGGTGCGCTTGGCCCCGAAGTCGCACCGCCGAAGGACGCCACAGCACAGCACCGTGTGAGCCGGGCGCTCGCTCTCTCCACCGCCCCCCTCCCCCTCCCCCTCCTCCTCCTCCTTCTCCTCCTCCTCCTCCTCCTCCTCGTCCTCCTGCTCCTCCTCCTCCTCCTCCTCCTCCTGCTCCTCCTCCCTCCTCCTCCTCCTCCTCCCCTCCTCCTCCTGCTCAAACCGTCCCTCCTCCTCCCTCCTCCTCCTCCTCCTCCTCCTCCTCGCACCTTCCTCCTCCACCTTCCTCCGCTCCTGCTCAACCTCCTCCTCCTCCTCCTCCTCCTCCTCATGCTCCTCCTCCTCCTCCTGCTCAACCTCCCTCCTCCTCCTGCTCCTCCTCCGTCCTCCTCCTGCCAAACCTTCCTCCTCCGCTCCTCCGGCTCCTCCCCCTCCTCCTGCTCACCTCCTCCTCCTCCTCCCTTCTCCTCCTCCTGGCTCCTCCTCCTCCTCGTGCTCAACCTCCTCCTCCTCCTCCTCCTCCTCCTCCTCCTCCTCCTCCTCCCCGAGCCACCCGCCCCTGTCTCCAGCCCCCCCTCGCCCTCCGCGAGAGCGGGCCGCAGCAGCGAGCGCCCGCGCGGGCGCCAGCGCCGCCCGGAGCACGGGTCCCCCCTGGGAACCCTCGGAACCTCTGATCCTCGGGGCGGAGCGCTCCGCTGCCCCGAGGCGTGGGGCGAAGCGCGCAGAAGCGACTCGGCGAGGGGGAGGAGGAGGAGGAGGAGGAGGAGGAGGAGGAGGAGGAGGAGGAGGAGGAGGAGGGAGGAGGAGGAGGAGGAGGAGGAGGAGGAAGAGATTTCGGTGGCCTCGCGGTGCTGGAAGGCCGGAGGAGCGGGGCAGAGCGGGGCGATAACGAGGCGGGGAGGCGTGCGGCGCAAACCACGAGGGGGCAGGGGCGGGTAACGGAATCGGACGGTCACAACCCTTTTGCTGTTCCTTGGCGATTTCCTGACGTTTGTGTCATGTCGCGTATGATTTCCTGCGCACGCTGTTGAGTGAACCACGCAGAACCTTCCGTTCGATTCAATACTCGCTTGTACTAATATCCCCAACCCCATTACATTGTCAACTGCGGCCAGAACATCTGCTTGTCGGTGAGCTACAGCTTCGGAAATATGTCCTCCGAACGCCGAAGCACACGCCCGTGCCGATCCACAATTTGGGAACGCCCATGCCGCCCGCCATTTTGTAGCGCAGCCGTGTTCGTGCCATCACTTCGGTTGGTACACGCCCACCACGACGTGTGTACACTAACCGTTAAATGCCGAAGGAAACGTGTCACATCCCACTGTGCGTTGAGACAGCATAGCGACCATAACGACTATGTTCTAACCGTGCAGACATTATCTGATTCTTCGCTCCGCGAGCCTCGTGGGGGCTCTTGGATCCGGCCTAACCAAGCAACTTGTGCGGACATCGAAAGCAAAACGGGGCCCAGACCAAAGCAAAACCATGCACATGTCGAGCAATTCGCAAGCGAAACTGGACCCAAACCGGGCCAAACCAAACAAATTCAGAGGACGCCTCAAGCGGCGAAACCAGGCCCAAACCATGCCAAAAGAGAAGCCAAACCAGGCAAATTGGGAGGATGTCTCAGGCGGCGCGCGGCCAAACCAAGCCAAAAGAGAAGCCAAACCAGGCAAATTTGGAGAATGTCTCAGGCGGCGCGCGGCCAAACCAGGCCAAACCGAGCCAAACCATGCAAAACTGGTGGTCAAACCCAAAACAAATTGAGGACGTCCCAAGCAGAATCGCCCAAACCAACTCTCCTTGATACACCTATAAGTCAAAGGAGTGGATCACTCCCAGGACCTAATCTTTATGGGGGGGTGTTTGGACCGCGCGCCCCTCTGGCACGAAGGCGAGTGCCCCAAGGCTCACAGCCGTGCTGCTGCTGCAGCCAGGATTGTAATTTCTTCAGGGCCCGGACCATCAATTTCCCGGCCGCTTCCGGGCGCTCTTTCGGCGGCGACGACAGGGGCGAATAGCCCAGGGGCGGGCAGTACACGCATTCGCCCGGGAGCCTTTTCGAAGACATAGATCATCGGCGCACCTGAATACATGTGTTGCTCTCCCCTGGGATATTCGCCCCTATCGTCGCCCATGGCTCTTGGGCACTCCTGGAGTGTCCTGGCGCACTTGGGGTGTGTCGCGAGGGCCTCTGGGACGATGACCCCGCCCAACCGGGCCCCCAAGCGGGCGAAGAGGGCCCCGAGAGGTCTCCAGGAGAGTCTAAGAAGCCACCGAGACGCCCAGGATGGCCCCAAGACGGCCCAAGAGGTCCCTCCCAAAAGAGTTCCAAGAGGAAGCCCAAAGAGCGCCCCAAGACGCAAAACTCGCCCCATTCCCTTCGGAGAGCGTACATTTGTTGTATATTCGCCCCTTCGGCCTGCACACCAGGATCACCCCAAGACAGCTCCAGAGGCCACCAAGAGGGCTCCAAGAGGACCCAAGAGGGCCCCAAGATGGCCCAAGTGGCCACTAGACGGCCCAAGAGAGCCCCAGGGCGGCTCCAAGAGGGGTCCCAGATGAGAAACCCGAACAGACATTTCGAGCCCTCGGTCCCGAGGGGCCTCTAGGAGCCCCCAAGAAGCCCCCGAGAGGCTCCCCGAAGGCCCCGAGAGGGCCCCAAGAGGCCCCAAGAGGCCCCCAAGAGGCTCCCAAGAGGCTCCCAAGAGGTCCCCAAACCGCCCCCAAGATCGCTCCGAAGAGATCCCAAGAAACATCCCACATGACTCTGACTGCAAACCAGGCACGGTGGCGGCAAGGGCCGAAGGCCAGTAGATACTGAACCATTATACAAAAACTTCTATCCTTTGCGCAGGATTGGTGGTCGTATTTCTTTGTGTGGGATCGTGGGCATCTTACTCCAGCTGTGTATATCAATTGTCCTTGTGCCTCTTCAATGAAAGTGTGTGGGCAAACCATGCTGAAAAATGACAAATTGCCTTGCCTTCCACCAGTCCCGCGACGATGCAAACATGCCGTTGAGGGGCTCGATTTGCAACAACAGACGCTTTCCTTCATTGGAGCTGCACGCCGCTTGCGACACAAACACGGTCCCACCTGTAGCAACCATTTTTAGTGTGTACGTGATGCGGCTGCTGCTGGACAAGGGAAGGAGGAAGAGGAGAGGAGAGGTGTTAAGTTGTTTCCATCGCCCGCACAGTCCGATATGTGCAAACAAATCCAGATACCAAACTGATACGAATTCGATACGAAGGAGGAATACACAACTGATACGATTTCGATACGAAGGAGGAAGATACAACGACGACGACGCCGAAGACGACGACGACGACGACGACGACGAAGAGGTGAGAAAAAGGGGAGCGGGACGCACGGATCGGCCAAGGTGGAGCACGTGGTCACACGGACGAAGCACGTGGCGCCCGCGACCCGGGGCTTGGCCCGCCCCCCCCGCCCCCCCCTCCTCCTTCTCCTCCTCCTTCTCCTCGTCCTCCTTCTCCCCTCCGACTTATGGTGGTGGTGGCGGTGGTGGGAAACCAGCCCATCGTATTGGAACCTTTTTGGCAGCCAGTCTCGGGAAGGTGGAAAAGGGGGCACGTGCCCGTTCGCGCCCAGATCGTGGGGACGTCCCGAGCGAAGCGCTGACCTGGGCCCCCCCCCAGCTGGTCCCCTTTTTACAGGGCCCCGAGGTCATCCCGATGGAGCGGGCACTTCACCTGGGCGCTCCAAGGGGGGAGCCGCCAGGAAGCGCTCAACCGCCACAGGCGACCCTCCACCGCGCAGACACTCACTCACGCACGCACGGGCATACCCGCGCCGATGCTTGTTTTGTTCCCAGCGCGGACAATGTGCACGCCGGGCGGGCGCTCGTCTCGAGCATGTGGAACGGTGACCCCCCCCAAGCTCAAGCATCGCGCTGCGGGCATGTCACTTCCAGGGGCACTTTCGGTGGCAACTCATGGGAGCCTCCCGTACCATCTTGCCGGCTCTTGCGAATCGACTCTAGCCGAGGCAGAGGCGACGCTCGTAGACGATAATTCGACGCTAATCTACGCTAGCCGGCGCTAGTTCGGTGCTATCTCATCGACTCCCAGACGCTTGTCGACGCGAAGGACGGACTCAAGAGGGTAGGCCAGGCTCCCACGACTTGCTACTGAGGGCACGGACCTGGACTGCGCGAGCGAGCGCGGACACCGACGCTCGGACGCGCGGCGGTGCGCGTGAGGACCTTCCAGAGGCGCATGTTGCCGTAGTCCCACATCACGACTGCGTCGTGTACCTCACCTGGGTCGCGCGATCAACGATGCGCTGGCCCTGCACACATCAATATACATCTATATAATAGATAAATGCACACATAGAACGTCTATACATATATATATATATATATATATATATATATATATACATCGGTGCACTATGGGAAGAAGGCAACCTCCTCCTCCTCTTGTTCCTCCTCCTCCTCTCTCCTCCTCCTCCTCCCCTCCTCCTCCTCCTCCTCCTCCTCCTCCTCCTCCTCCTCCTCCTCCTCCCTCTTCCTCCTCCTCCCTCTTCCTCCGCCTCCTCCTCCTATTCCCCCCTCTTCCCCCCGCCTAGTGTGCACGATGTATACAATATATATATGTATACATATATATATACAAAGACTGCTGCCCCACCTGGTATCGACACCTTTCTCCCTGAGGGGAAGATGGGGGGCAGGGAAGGAGGGATAGGAATAGAAACGAACACCCAATCGGATTCAGCGCTAAGAACGAGTAGTTCACGGGATGCTAGGTTCTTGAACGAGAACCCGATACCGGTGGAAGAGGCCGATGAAGGGTGTCCAGCGAAGGGTGCAAGTGCAAGGACGTCTAACGAAGGACGTCAAACAAATGACGCAAGGGAGACTCATGAAACGAAGAGGGTACAAAAGAATCTAGATAAGGAAGCAGAGGTGTTGGTCAACAACTAGCGATCCATATGACTGGCGCTGACGCCCGGCAGCCACTAGAGGTACCCACGGAACCTTTGAGACCACAAAAGCGCTGCTTCCAACTTCCCCACCGACAAACTGCCAAGAAGGTGACGACGATTTGTTTTCTGTGATGATACAACGTGATGTGGTTGAAATTGATCATGTCTGGCATGTGTGCAACTCCTCTGAGCATGTCGTGTGTGATATACCGCATGTTGGTCATGCTGCGTGTGTGTGTGTGTGTGTGTGTGTGTGTGTGTGTGCGTGTGCGTGTGCGTGTGCGTGTGCGTGTGTGTGTGTGCGTGTGCGTGTGCGTGTGCGTGTGCGTGTGCGTGTGCGTGTGCGTGTGCGTGTGCGTGTGCGTGCGCGACCGTAGCCTTCAAGTTCAAGGCGTGTCCCGGGGGGGCCTCCTCCCCCCGGGGTTAGCGCTCGAGTTTGACCGGCGCGGCCTGGGCGGCGCGGCTGGGCTGCGCGCAGCGGCCGCCGCCTCGGCATGTCTGCCGGGGCCCTGGCGCTGGCGGTGCCGCGGGCTCTGCCGCGGCCGCCGGCACGGCCGCCGCTCCCCGCGCGGCCGCGCCAGCTCTGGCCGCCGCCTGCGCCGCGGCCGCGGGCCGCCGCCTCCGTGGAGACCCCCCGGCGGCGCGGCGGCGGCGGCAGCGGCGCGCTGCTGCTGCCCGCGCCGCGGGCCCTGCTGCCGCTGGCGCTCCCCGCGCCGCGGCCGCCGCGGGCGCCGCGGGCGCTCACCGCGCCGCTGCGGCCTCCGCTGCCGCGGCGGCCCCAACCTGGGCCGCTGGCGCCGCGCGCGGCGCGCTGGTCGACCGCGAGCTGCGCGTGCAGGACCCCGAGTACTTTTGGGACCCTACTGGGCTCACGGCGGACGGCTGCGCGGAGGACCTCGCCAGGAGGCGCCATGCGGAGCTCCAGCTCGACCGCGTGGGCAGGTTGACGACGACGGGGCACGTCGTGCCCGAAATCACCAGCAAGCTACCCGTCTACTTTTCGCCTTCTGCCCGCCGGAAGGTCGCGGACATCCCGCGCGGGCTCGAGTGAAGGGGCCCTGGGACACACAAATAAATACACACAAATACAAGTACGTCCTATAGTTTCCCATATTTTCTGGGTTTTGGTCTTCCCCCCAGTTCCCATATTTTCCCATATTTTCGGGGGAATCGAAGATTGATTGTGTCTGTGTGTTTCTTCTCCTCTTGATCGAGGCGATCTCCCAGGCCTCCGCGCGGGCTGAGCGCAGATCGTGGCCCTCGGCATGTTCCGCGAGCTGCCCCGGATCCAACCCGCCGGTATCACTGCCGCCGCAGGCGACGTCGGCACCCAGGCGCCAACGCCCAGCAGCGCCGACGAGGCGCAAAAGAAAAGCAATTCTGCGGCGGGGATCGCCAACGGCTGCCTGGCCACGACGGCTATCATCGAGACGACGCTCCGGGACGGCTGGGCGCTCTCCGCGGGCTCTCCACCGCGCGCGTTCTGGGAGCGAAGAGGGCGTGTTGGACCCGGTTGGCCTTTGGGGGCCCGCGGGCCTCGCTGTGGATGGCAGCGCGGACAGCTCCGCCCGCCTGCGCCAGACGGAGCTGGAGCGCGGCCGCGCGTCCATGCAGGCGACGGTGGGCTCTATCATCCCAGGGTACAGCGGCATCCTGCTCCCCCTCCCCCTCCTCCTCCTCCTCCTCCTCTCTCTTTTTCCTGCTCCGCCTCCCCCTTCCTCCTGGCGGGTATCTCGTATCGGCCTCTGTGCTTCGTCTTCTGATAGGTCGGCGGGGGCCGCCGTCCGGGCGTGCATACCCCCCAACAACAACAACAACAACAACAACAACATGCAGGCGACGGTGGGCTATATCATCCCAGGGTACAGCGGCATCCTGCCAGGTGACCCGTCACTTTGCGCTGGCACGCAGCGCGTGCACATCCTGGACACGTTGGCCTGCGACGCCCTCCGCGAGCTGTCCCAGGACGAGTCCGCTGGCACCCCTGCCGCGGGGGGGTAATTTCGGCTCCAAGGCGCTGATGCCCAGCGACACCGGGGACAAGCAGACGAACTTGGCGGCTGAGATCTCCGACTGCCGTCTGGCCACGATGGCGATCATCGGAATGCTCTTCCACGACGGTTTTACTGGCCCCACGCGGGCCGAGTGGGCGCTCTACAGAGGCGTTCCGCCGCACACGGTCGAGGTTGAGCTGGGCGTGCAGGGCCCGTTCGGTTTCTTGGATCCCGCTGGCCTCACTGCGGATGATCCGCACGGAGAACTTCGCACGCCAGACGGAGATCACGCACGGGGTGAGCGCACTGGCGACGATCGGCTACACCACGCCCGAAACCACCGGCATACCGCCCGGCGCCTCGTCGCCTCCTGCGGGCCTGAAGCTCGTGGACATCCTGGAGGGGCTCGGGGCGATCTCCCAGATTGCGGACATCCCGAACGGGCTGGCGACGCTCCCCCAGGTTTCCGTGGCAGACTGGGCGCAGATCGTGGCGTACGGCACGCCTGGCGAGTCGTTCCGCTGCCGCCGCAGGTGACGGCGGCTTCCAGGTGCTGGCGTCCTGCGACGCCGGGGAAGAGCAAAAGGACCACTGGGGCCCTGCCGAGGTCAAGGCTGAGGGCAGCGCCCGGGGGCCCCAGTCGACAGACCTCCTTCGCTGCGACGCACCTCGCCGAGAGCCTCCCCGGGGTGCCTGCATCTCCGTCCTGGTCCGGCTTCCCCGCCTTGTAAAACAGGGCTAGGATCGGGATAAATCGCCCCAGAGCGTTCTGGAGCGCTCTCAGAGCGTTCCTGAACGCTCT
The DNA here is from genome assembly GCA_963575745.1 of Prorocentrum cordatum. Taxonomy (NCBI): domain Eukaryota; class Dinophyceae; order Prorocentrales; family Prorocentraceae; genus Prorocentrum; species Prorocentrum cordatum. The sequence goes on from CAUYUJ010003703.1 coordinate 93,746, forward strand.
GGAGCGGCCGCGGCGCCCAATACACCCTCCAGACCCGCCGATTCTCAGAGATTTCGAGCTAGCCCGATCCGATGTTGCCCCGATCTTCGCGTCGTTTTACGAGAGCCTCCCCGGGGTGCCTGGATCTCCCCGTCCTGGTCCGGCTTCCCCGCCTTGCCCCCCCGACGGAGAGGGGGCTGTCGCTGTGGAGGAGTAGGAGGAGTAGGAGGAGGAGGAGGAGGAGGAGGAGGAGGAGGAGGAGGAGGAGGAGGAGGAGGAGGAGGAGGAGGGGCACGGGGGACGGCCAGCGCCCCTCCCCCCAACTCAGGTGTCAGCACGCCCTCCGCGCGCCGAGGTTGTTTTTTTTCTGATTACCTCCAAGCCGGAAGCCAGCTAGGTTACATACTCCCGCTAAGATCGCCACGAGGCCTCCCGCTGCAGACATCCCACGAAACTCCTCCTCGTCAAAATCCGAGGCGCGGTCGTCAAAAAACGATGGCGAACCCGAGTCCTGGCAAACCCAGGTCTTACGCTCCCCCCAACTCGGGTGTCAGCAGGCCCTCCGCGCGCCGAGGGTGCTTCCCGCACTGGATGCGCCCCAGGCCGCGCGGAGGGCGCCAGCACTTCCGACTGGCACACCTACGCGGTGCCCCAAACCAAAAACTGCAATGCAGGAACAAAAAAAAAAAACTGCAACGCAAGTCTTCGCAAACCCGGGTCGGTCAATACGCGCGGCCCCCTCGCGGCCACGAGCGGCTCCCTAACCCGGGTCAGCCAGAGGGGGTCTTCGCAAGATCCTGCAGGATCCGGTGCCCTGGCTGACCCCCATTTGCACTGACCCCCGTCTCGAGGCTCCCGACACCTATGCGGTGCCCCCCCCGGTCCCGTCTCCCCTCGGGTGTCAGCACGCACTCCGCGCGCCGGGGTGCTTCCTTCACTGGGTGCGCGCCAGGCTGCGGAGAGGGCGCCAGTACTCACCGTCGGGACACCGATATTCGGTGTCCCCCCTGGTCCAACCCCAGACCATGAGCCCCCCCCCGGCAGAAGAGACGAGAAGCAGAAGGGGCTGACTACGGGGACCGCCAACTTCCCCCCAGCCACGGCTGCTTGCACTCGACACGAGACAATAAGGTGCCCCCAAAGTGGACAAACGAACCCTGTGCAGGGACCACCTACACCACAGCTGCGCCGTCCCGAACCCGGCGGTCAGCTGGGCCCCCCCCTTCCTCTGGGGTCCCGCTGGGCTCAGGAAGGGCGCGCGCCTGCCCTCTGACTC
>CAUYUJ010003703.1:97500-165000 GCA_963575745.1 Prorocentrum cordatum
CTTCAGCTCAGCCTCAGCCTCAGCCTCAGCCTCAGCCTTCAGCCTGCCTCAGCCTCAGTCAGCCTGCCTCAGCCTCAGCCTCGGCCTCAGCCTCAGCCTGCCAGCCTGCCTCAGCCTCAGCCTCAGCCTCAGCCTCAGCCTCAGCCTCAGCCTCTCAGCCTCAGCCTCAGCCTGCTTCAGCCTCAGCCTCAGTCTGCCTTCAGCCTCGGCCTCAGCCTCGCCTCAGCCTCAGCCTCAGCCTGCCTCAGCCTCAGCCTCAGCCTCAGCCTCAGCCTCAGCCTGCCTCAGCCTCAGCCTCAGCCTGCTTCAGCCTCAGCCTCAGCCTCAGCCTCGCCTCAGCCTCAGCCTCAGCCTCAGCCTGCCTCAGCCTCAGCCTGCCTCAGCCTCAGCCTCAGCCTGCCTCAGCCTCAGCCTCAGTCTGCCTTCAGCCTCGGCCTCAGCCTCAGCCTGCCTCAGCCTCAGCCTGCAGCCTCAGCCTCAGCCTGCCTCAGCATTCAAAATGTGGCCCGGGAATGGAGTTCTGGGAACTCGAAGACACGAAGTGGCCTACAGTTGGCTCCGGGCATTCAAAATGTGGCCCGGGAATGGAGTTCTGGGAACTCGAAGAGCACGAAGTGGCCTACAGTTGGCTCCGGGCATTCAAAATGTGGCCCGGGAATGGAGTTCTGGGAACTCGAAGAGCACGAAGTGGCCTACAGTTGGCTCCGGGCATTCAAAATGTGGCCCGGGAATGGAGTTCTGGGAAGTCGAAGAGCACGAAGTGGCCTACAGTTGGCTCCGGGCATTCAAAATGTGGCCCAGCAGTGGAGTTCTGGGACCTCGAAGACCACGAAGTGTGTAACTGTTTGCTTAAAACGACTTCCGCGGGTTCTCCCCGGTACCCGCCCAGACCCCCCTGGGGAGTCAAGATGCTCTCTGTTGACACTACTAGAAGCATATCAGTCTTCGATGTTAGGTAAATACGAACAAATAAATATATCCCCCATATTTTCATATATTTTCTGGGTTTCTGTCTTCCCCCCCACTTCCTATATTTTCCCATATTTCCTAGGAATCGAAGATGAATTGTGTCTGTGTTTCTCTCCCTCCTGAGTGTTTCCCCCCCCCCCCCGTCCTCCGCGCCTCGCAGGAAGCCGTCAGATATCTCGGCGCCCTCCCGCCCCCGTCGCTGGCCCTCCGCCGGCGGTGCTCTGCGCCCCAATCTTGGTCTCGCCATCGCTCGGACGTCCATTCCCTGTGCTTTTTTCGGTTCCGTGCGTGGTTTTTTGGCAAATGGTCAAGGATGCTCCTCGATGGTCCTCGCCGAGGAAAAAACGCACACGTCCGAGCGATGCCAGGTGGTGTCGTCCTCTCAGCTTCCTGCCATGTCACATGCCAATTTCTCCGCGCAGCCGTTTGCTGCTATTCACGGTCAGCCCCCCTCTGGCATTGCCTTCGCGGGCTGATCGGGCAACCGGCAGGACTGAAGGTCTCCGTGCTTGCCTTTTCGTTGGTGTTGCTTTCTCGGGTTGGGCGAAAGGGGGGGATAGCAAAGGGGGGGTTTGAGAATCAGCTCACCGAGCTGATTTTCCCAGCGCCTCCCGGCGCCGGGAGGCGCCCATGTATCGAGGAATGGGCCCCTCGGTGAGGCCGAAACCAGCTGCATGTAGCAAATTTCGTAACCCCCCCTTTCCCAATCCCCCCCTTCCCCCCGGCCCGACTTTCCCCCCCCCCCTGGGCTCTGCCCGGCTGCCTTCGGGCTGCCTTCCCCCCCAACTGCTGCCTGGCGCCGCGGCTGGCTCCCCCCCCCCCGGAGTCGGCCCCGCCGCCGCCGGGACTTGCCTGCACGGGACCCGGGCTTCCCCCGCGTCCCGCCGGCGCCGGGCTGCCTTCCTCTTCCCCCGAACACCGCGGCCCACTTTGCATCTAGCGCGCCCCACGGATGCTCAATCGCCGGAGCAGTAACCTCTGCCCAGCCGCCGACGCAAAAAGTGGGTGTGCGCGTATTCGTGTGATCTGAAAAGCATGTTGCATTGCTATGTAGTTGGGTATGGTAACAATTTGTCTGATCTTCGTGTGTTCAAGTTCGTGTTGCATTCTCGTTACTTTGAATGACACTGGCACGCATCATGCGAGCATGGTCTTAGGTGTGAATGTCGCAAATCGAATGTTTTGTGCTATCTTGGCTGTACGCCCAGCTCACGTATGTTGCGTGTCCTCGTTATGTATGTTTACGTATGTCTGACATGCAGCGTGTGGCCTCTAAGACGTACGTGTCGTATGCATCAAGCTGGTGTATGTGTGTTTGTGTGTGCGCGTGTGTGTGTGTGTGATGTCGGCCACCTGGGTATTTCGTATGTGCTCGCAATGAAAGTGTGGTAAGGGTGTAAGTGATGCGTCGACGGTTCCCGTACGCGAATAGTTACGGAAATTTGCATGCGGTTGCGCAAGGTTCGTATGCGACCACTTACGCTTGCCCATGACGCATGCCAAGTGTGTGCTCTAAGCGCGTGTGTTCCTCTCTGCATCTGTTGTGATTGCTGGTGATCCCCAGCCAGCAGTGCCTGCGCGTGGGGGTTCTTACTTGGCTCGCCAAAACGAGAAGGACGGTTCCACGAAGAAGTCTCCACGTTCCCGCCCGTGCCCTGCGTGGGCGCGCCGAAGTGGCGCTCGATGCCCGCCCGTGGTCGCCACGCGGGCGCTCGTAGGCGCCCCGTGTGCGTCCCCGAGGCTTCGCCAGGTGCTCGCCCGTGGGGGCTGTTGAGGGCGCTCGAGGCCGTCCCGTGCACCCCGTGTTCGCCCCGTGCCCCGGGTGGGCACCGTGGCTTCACGGCACGGCTCACGCCACATAGCCGACGCACGCCGCACAGCGCACACGACCTAGCTCACAGCATGCAGATCACATCGGAGAGCAGGCACTGCACAGCTTGCACTACACAGCTTGCACAACATAGCCTACACAACATAGCTCCCACGGCCGAATTGACGCTCACAGCGATATCACCACACAGCTTACTTTGCATAGCGTTCACACTGCAATGCAATAACCAACAAGTTGAGGCCCTCGCTGACCAACGTGTTCCCCAGGCGTATTTCTCATGTGTGATGGCCTTGTGTTAACCATGGGTGCCTGTGCCTTATATGATGGGTTACCTTTTTTATGTGCTCAACCTGCATGTTCTCAATGTGCGCTCTAACGCATGCTAGCTTATGGGTCATGGCCGCTGATCGTGTCTGAGTGTGGTGCATGCCGCTCGTGCGTGTTACGTATGTATATGCTGCGCGTGTGTCCTCCATTGGATACTGTGTCATCGGATGTGTCGTCATCTGTCGCGAACGCGATGCGGGATACTGGGGTTCAGTCGGGCCTGTCCCCCTACGGGGGATTTTCGACGAAACATAAAAATACTCAAAAATACACCAAAATTATCAACACACATACTAGATAATAGTCCGCATACTATGTTTTACTATGTTTGAATATTCCTCCTGTAGAGGGACGTGCCCGACTTAGTCCTAAAGGATCAATCAACATCGAATCGACAACTTTGATCGCATCGGAGTGTGCTTCGGATCGGACTGCCTCGGCAACGAAGCCAAAACGAAATGGATCGGCTGGGCCAAGATGCGCAACAACGCGATGCAAACGCCGGCCTGCATCGGACGGTCGGAATGTCTCGGATTCGGATCACGCTGGCCCGAGTGGATATCGGATCGATTAGATTGACATGGGCCCTGGCGAGGGAGGGAGGGAAGGATGTTTCAAATCTACCCTACGGCCTGTCCGGGAGGGCGTGCTGGCCAGGATCTCGAGGCGGATCAAAGCAAGGGGACCCGGAGGAGGAGGAGGAGGGGGAGGAGGAGGAGGCGGAGGAGGAGGGGGAGGGGGAGGAGGGGGAGGCTCTCTCAAACCCGTCCCTGCCCCTACTCCGCTCCTGCCGGCTTCTCCTCATGGTGCTGCTCCTCGTGCCGCCTCGTCCTTTTTGCAGCAACGCCCGTGCCGTGCCTGGCTGCACCGGGAACGCTAGGGAGGCAATCATGGAATGACCTCAGGAATGACCAGCCCCTTCCGAGCCCGAACTGCTCCATATTTGAACGTCTTGACTGTGTGCGGCCCGCCCCCACTCAGGTCAGCGCCGATTGATATGTCCTGTCAAAATCAGTCTCCAGGCCCCTCCCAGACACCGTCCTGACCAACGTTCGAGCTGTGTCCAACTGTGGCTACGAGGAGCCCACCCCCCCGGCAGGCCCAGCAAAAATGCGAAGACCTCAATATGTTCCTCCTCCATCCTCCTCCCTCATCCTCCGACGGCAACGACGAGGCCGCCGATGACGACGAAGATCACGGCGACGACAACCGGGACGACGACGGCGACCGCCACGACGACGGTGACGAAGACCACGACCAAGAGAACCGCCGAGGGCGGCCGCGGCGCGCGCGAGGGAGCTGAACCAGCCGGAGCCGCGCGTGCCGGGGGGGGGCCTCTCGCGGCCTGCTCATCCAGCTCCTGGAGATGCTGCTTCACCTCCCGGGGAGGACCCCCGCCGCAGTCCGCCGCCGCAGTCCGCCGACGTCGCCGCCGCCGCCGCCTGGGGCGCCTTGGATTCGTCGCTGTCGCCGTTGGTCGTCGTCGAGGAGCCGCGGATCGGGCAGGGAGGAGGCGGCGGGGGGAAGGGGGAGTACGGGAGGAGGGGGAGAAAGAGGGAGGAAGAGGAGGAGAGAGGGAGGAAGAGGGGGAGGGGGGTGGACGCTCGACCAAAGACTTGATTTTGTTCACAGTGGTTGGCCTTCCGGAGCTCTTCGGGTAGCGTCGGTGTGCCGTTGTGGGGCGGCGGCGGTGGGGGCGGCGACGTCGGCGGTGGAGCTGGTGGCGACGGCAAGGGACAGAAGCGGTCCCTCCTCATCCTCCTCCTGATCCTCCTCCACTCATCGACCACCCGAACAGCCCCTCATGTTATTGTTTATCCCACCGCCGTTTTCCTCCTGAGAGTCCTTTTTCTCTTTCTCCTCTGACTGATCGTCTTTGTCCTTCTCCTCGCCCTCCTCGTCACTCCACCTACCTTTCATTCAGAAGTGGTGTGGGGAAGTGCACCTCACCAGCAAGGGAAGCAAGCGCACTTCACCTCCAGGAGAAGTGCATTTCCCGTAGAAGTGAAGTGCACTTCCCCTCCCACAGAAGGGCACGTTCAACACAAGAGAAATACAATTCCCCTTCTCCTACAGGCGGTCTGATCCTGTGCCATACCCTGGCGGTGGCAAGACATCGGGACAACAACTGTCGGGACATCCGTGCGCAACCCAAAGCAAATACAAGTACGCCCACAAAAACTGATGCACACGCGCGCGCCTGCGCACGGCGCGCGCGTGTCTGTGCGTGTGCGTGTGTGTGTGTGTGTTTGTGTTTGGCTGCGTGTGCGAGTTGAGAGAACGCCTACTTCAGTAGCATCTGAATCGCTGTAGTCACCCCTCCATGGTAAATGATTCGGCCACTACGGCATGCGAAAACATGATATACATTGAAACGTGTTCAAAGCACTGCGAACCACGTGCGCAATACGCTGGTGACAACAAGGCGTATGCGTGCGGGCGAATGAGATCGTGTGTATGCTCACGAAGTGTACGAATAGCGATTTGCTGTACCACGTCACGACTGTTCCTGTCGATGCAACGTCACTTGCACATTCGCTACCGTACACGGGCAATGTGCACAATAATGCACGAGTCAGTGGACACGTCCCGACCAATTGAGCACGCAGGCACGGCTCAAAGCCCGACTCAGCCTGCAAGCGTGCACCTGCAACGAAGCATGCGCGTTAACTCTAGCAAGCGCGCATAGTATGCTGTGCAAATGCCCCTGCGGGCCGCGAGGAAGCATTAGTGTGCATGTGACACACCGTGCTGTGGCATGCAACTCCACTGCCAGAAGGAACGCATAACGAGGAGCATGTCAGGTGGATTCGCAACAAGCAAGTACGCAACATGTGCAATCATGACGTGGTTTGCTGACTCGTATACATTATACACGCCCTCTTCCTCCTTATCTTTATCCATGTCCTCATCCTCCTCCCTCCACCTGCACGCGGTGCTACCACTGCGCCTGCATGCGCACGTGCGCCCTGCTTCCCCTGTTGAGCCGCATCGCCGATGCATCGGCGATGTGGCGCGATACACAGACCACATCTATGTCGAACCTATTAGGACGGCACAGATTTTTCAAGACGTGCTCGGACAATGCGATGTACTGATGAAGAGGTCGGTGCTAAACGTTTGCACCACCTGCACGCCGTACGCCCGAGGCCTGATTTGTCATGCACATCCAACGCTCGGGGAAGCAGCATCCCAAGAACCCAAGAGAAACTTATGATTGCGGACACACGTGGGCCACCAGGCGCCCCAGAACATCTGCATCCACGGCCTCCTCACGGTCCTGGGACTTCGATCCCCAGGCGATGGAAATGATCGGAAGAGGGCCAGTTGAGACAAAAGCGTCTCTCGCATCCCGCCCCAAGTCCGCTCAAAGCTGGTCCTGAGACCCCTCTTGGGGTCCAGCCTGACCCGTTTTTCGTGATGGATTCAGTCGTGGCGACGAGGAACTACTGGGATGGCCAAGAGGACGTCAAACGCCAAGAAAGGCCAACGTTGTTTCGATTGGGCCTCCTCCGACAGGAGACTTGGAATATTCGAAAGAGCATGTCCTGCCGCTGCTGGCAGAACACTGGGAGGGGTCACTGGGGGTTTCCAAGCCGTCCCTCCCCACCCCTCGAAAACTGGAAGGGGTCACTGGGGGTTCCAGACCCCCCCCCCCCCCGTCTATCATGAAAAAGGGGAGGGGGGATCACTACGGGTTCGAACCCCGTTCCCCCCCCCGCTCCCTCGCCGCTGGCAAACGACTCCCCCTCCTCCCGAACTCTGGACAATGAGTCAGTGGTGGGGACAGTGGGGACAGTGGGACTGTGGTGGGGACAGTGAGACAATTCTGGCGGCAGTGCGGACAGGAGGAAGTGGGACCGTGGTGGGGACAGTGGGGACAGTGCGACAGTGGTGGGGGCACTGGTGGGGACAGTGGGGGCAGTGGTGGGGACAGCGGGGACAATGGGGAGAGCGGGACCGTGGTGAGGACAGTGGTGGGGACAGTGGGGACAGTGCGACAGTCTGGTGGGGACAGTGGGGATAGTGGTGGGAACAGTGGGGGCAGTGGGACGGTGGTTGGGGACGGTGGTGGTGGGAAACATGGTGAGGGCGGTGGCGACGACAGTTATGGGGGCCTCGGAGTCGTTTGCCGGCGGCGAGTAGTGGGGGGGAAGAAGGTTCGAACGAACCAATAATGACCCCCCCCGGTTTCCCGAGGGGAGGGTGTGTTCGAACCGGTAGAGACCCCCCCCCGGTTTTCCGGAGGGGGGGGGGAGGGGGGGGGGGCCAGGGGATGGGGGGGGGGAAGGGGTTCGAGCAGGGGAGCATGAGAGGGGGGGGGGGGCCAGGGGATGGGGGGGGGGGGGGGAGGGAGGGGGGGGGGGGGGGTGGGCCAGGGGATGGGGGGGGGGGAAGGGAGGGGGGGGGGGGGGGCCAGGGGATGGGGCGGGGAAGGGGTTCGAGCAGGGGAGCATGAGAGGGGGCGGGATTTTCAGGAGGGCGGGGGACCCCCGGGTTCCGGAGGAAGAGGGGGGGGGAACTTTCCACAGCAGAGCGGCGGTGGATCACGATCCCTCGAGCAAGTACTCCGACCCAGCAGCCTGGAGGGCCTCGACCATATTTCCCTGGGGACTTTCGCGCGGCCCGGATCCACCTGCGATGGTCCTGGGGCCCGATAACCGGCCCCTGAGGCCGAAGTCCAGGAACACCGCTGGGACTGAAACCATCGGATTGCCTGGGAGCTGGGGGTGTCGGGCTCCTGCTCCTGCGCGCACGCCCACCGGCACGCATATAGGAGTAGATGGGGCCGGAGGATCGCGCCGCATCGCAGATGCATCGCCGATGCATCGCGCCGATGCGTCGGCGATGCATGGGCGATGCATCGGTGACGTCGGCGATGCATCGGCGACGTCGGCGTGGGGAAAATCGGCCCCCGCATCGAACCGCATCGCATCGCCGATGCATCGGCCATGCGGCGCAATCTTCCGACCACATCTACTCCGACCCCATCCGGGCGTTGGCAAGACAGGGTTTAGGGGGACCTGGTTCACTGAGGTGTACCGAGGGACGCCCCCCGCCGCCCGCCCCATTCCACTGACCCGAAAAACACCAGCTGCGGGAGACCCGCGGTTTCGTGATTGCAGTTGATATGTTTTGGACTTCGATGCCCGATCATCAACCAACTCCCCTCAACCGGGGTCTTGGCTTTAGGTCGGGCCTGTCCCCCTACATGCGGATTTGGACGAAGCTTTAAACATAGTTTTTCATGTTCAAACATGTTCAAAAAAACAATCCCCTGCCCATTTTTTGACTATGTTTGAGTATTCCTCCTGTAGACGGACGGGCCCGACTTAATCCTGGCTATACCCGACCCATCTGGGAGGCCTGGGGCGCAGGCACCACTCACTGTGAAGGGGCCCTGGGACACACAAATAGATACACACACAAACAAAAGCATCCCCCATATTTTCCCATATTTTCAGGGCTCTGGTCTTCCCCCCCCCCACTTCCCATATTTTCTCAGATTTCCTTGGGAATCGGCGATGCATTGTGTCTGTGTGTTTCTTCCCCTCCTGATCACTGGGCTCCACCGAGGAGGAGGAGGAGGAGGAGGAGGAGGAGGAGGAGGAGGAGGAGGAGGAGGAGGAGGAGGAGGCGCGGCGGCGAGCCCGCGGGCGGCCGACCTCGGCGGCGTACCTGCCGAACAGCCCGCCGCGGCCAGACTCGCTCACGGCGTTCGACAGCGTGTTCTCGCCGCGCGCGGGGCGGGGGCCCGCTTCTCTCGGGTCGGGCGAAACGGGGGGGATAGCAAAGGGGGGGGTTGAGAATCAGCTCACGTAGTAGCTGATTTTCCCGGCGCCTCCCGGCGCCGGGAGGCGCCCATGTATCGAGGAAGGGGCCCCTCGGTGGGGCCGAAACCAGCTGCATGCAGCAAATTTCGTAACCCCCCCTTTCCCAATCCCCCCCTTTCGCCCGGCCCGATTCTCTTTGGCTGAGCTGGGACCGACCGTCCCGGCATTCCTATAGTCTTACCACGAAATATTCTCAGGACCCAAAAATGCTCTCAGAACAAAAACAAGGTCCTTAGAACGTGGACCCCACGAGTTAAAAGAAGACAATCTCCGCCAGAGATGTTCTAAGAACAGTCCCTGGAAACCACAACAGCTTCTTAGAACATTGCTGGGTGGGGCTCCAGGCGAGCCAGGACGCTTCGCCACTGCTTGCTTTGGAGTCCCAGTGGCCCCGAACCCCCACCGACTCACCACACGGTGTGGTTTCACACGCAGGGAGCGACCCCCGGCAAGGGCGAAGGGAACCCCGCCCTCCCCTTCAGAAATCGTAGGGGGGTAGGGGCAGGGTTCGCGTGCGGCCCCCTAGGGGGCCCGCTTCTCCTTGGAGTCCCAGGGACCCCGAATCCCCACGGACTCTCACCACACGGTGTGGTTTCACGCGCAGGGAGCGACCCCCGGCAAGGGCGAAGGGAACGCCACCCTCCCCTTCAAGAATCGTGGGGGGTAGGGGCAGGGTTCGCGTGCGGCCACCTAGGGGGCCCGCTTCTCCTTGGAGTCCCAGTGGCCCCGAATCCCCACCGACTCACCACACGGTGTGGTTTTAAAACAGGGCTAGGGTCGGGATAAATCGCTCCAGAGCGTTCTGGAGCGCTCTCAGAGCGTTCCGGAACGCTCTGGAGCGGCCGCGGCGCCCAAGACATCCTCCAAACCCGCCGATTCTCAGAGATTTCGAGTTACCCCGATCCGATTTTGTCCCGATCTTCGCGTCGTTTTAGGTTTGACGCGCAGGGAGCGACCCCTGGCAGGAGCGACCTCTGGCGCCCGGGCTCCCGGGGAACTCACCGGGCCCCAGGTCCGGGCGCGCGGGCCAGCGCTGATTGTGGGGCCACCCCCCGGTGGGCCCCGCAGCAAAAGACACTCTGGAGCGCGTTGCCTCCTCCTCCTCCTCCTCCTCCTCCTGCCCCTCCTCCTACTCCTCCTCCTCCTCCTCCTCCCTCCTCTCCTCCTCCTCCTCTTTCCTGATGCTCTTTATTATTGGGGGGGGCCAGGGGGGATATAATGTAACGCCTCCCCCCCGCCGTGCGCACGGCAACAGTACCCGGAGCGCACTGGGGGGGAGGGGCGTTACGTTGTAGGGGGGGGGGGGGGCAGGGTTGCAAGGGGCTATAATGCCCACTATGCCCCAAACAATAAAAAAACGCTCCTGGCGGAAGGTCACTCTGACGCGGGGGCCGATCCTTGGAGGAAGATTGAGCAGGGACCGACGGCTTCGGCATCCCCGTAGGCCTACCACAACATGTGCTTAGAGCAGGACGAGATGTTCACAACACAAGGCATGTTATTATACTGTGCAAGCGATGCATTACATCAAGACTGCTTCAAACTGAAAGCTCACGATCAGATTCCGTGCGAACCACAACATGTTCCTAGAATACTCTTTCGTAGGCTGGTAGTCAGGTCGGGACGCTTCGCCACTGTGTGTAGAGGCCTCCTAGATGGGGTCGGAGTAGATGAGGCCCGAGGGTCGCGCCGCACCGCCGATCCATCGGCGATGCATCGGCGATGCACCGGCGATGCACCAGCGATGCATCGGCGATGTCGGCGATGCATCGGCGCCCCCGTCGCCATGGCGAACATCGGGCTCCGCATCGAGCCGCATCGCCGATGCATCGGCGATGCGGCGGGATCCTCCGACCCCATCTACTCGGGCAGCATCTGGGAGGGCAAGAGTTTGAGAGGAGGGCCCGTGGAGACAAGGGCAGCACCCCCTCGCGTTCTTCGTCCAACTGTTCGGCCCCTTGGACGCTTCTCGCCGCCACGGCTGGATCCGCGTCGGACAACTCGTCAGGATGACCACCAGGTGGGGTCTGTAGAGGCCTCCTAGATGGGGTCGGAGTAGAGGGGTCGGATGATCGCGCCACATCGCCAATACATCGGCGATGCATCGGCGATGTATCGACGATGCGATGGCCATGCAACGTCGACGTCGGCGATGCATCGTCGAGGTCGACGTGAAGCGAATCGGGCCGCACATCGAGCCGCATCGCCGATGCATCGGCGATGCGGCGCGATCCTCAGACCCAATCTACTCGGACAGCATCTGGGAGGCCAAGAACCCGGGGGTCCGATGATCAGGGGATCTGGGCCGGGCGGAGAAGTCGCCGTTGCCTCAACTCGCCCTCGTCCGAACTTCGGGACGATCGAGGGTTCAGGGAAGAGAGGGGCCCGTGTGGCTCTGCAATCGTCCCCGGCACGGCCGGCTCTGCAAGCCCAGGGCCACTCCCGGCGATGGCCCCTCTCCTCTTGGGGGCCGCTGCCACCTCCGCCAGCATCCGCCCCCGTTCTTCCCGAGCCTCCTGTGCTGTCGGGCCCTCGCTCTGAATCCGCAGCGCTGCGCGTGCCGCCCTCCCCCCTCCCACCTCCCCTCCCCTGCCCCCTCCCCCTGCTCCTCTTGCCCCCGCCCGCCCGCGCGCCCACGTCGGCGCACCCCTCCGGGGCGCCGCGCCGAGGGCCCCAGCGAGGGCGCCCGCACGCGTCCTCCCTGGGCCTCTCGGTGCACCCCTCGCACGCCGCGCCCCCACCCGGGGCCCCAGTACTTGCCGTCGCTCGGACGTCCGTGTTCCGTGCACGTTTCTGTCCCGTGCGTGCTTTTTGGGGCTCGATGGTCCAGGATGGTCCTCGCTGGTTCTCGCCGAGGCAAAGTGCCAGGAGAGCCCAGAATCGAATCGCTAAATCGGATCGGCAATCGACATGAATCGGATCGGCGAAAATCGGCGGCCACGTCGGGAAAAGTCGAACCGACGGAAATCGGGTGGCCAGTACGCCTCCAATGAGGAATCGGAGCCCAAATCGGAAGCCCAAGCCGAATCGAATCGGAATCGGAAGCCATCGACATCGAATCGAATCGAATCGGAGGAATCGAACTGAGCCCTGCGCTGGTTCTCGCCGAGGCAAAGTTCGGGGAGACGTAAGACCCGGGTACGGGGGACTCGGGTTGGCCCGACGAGGTCGTCAAAAAACGATGGCGAACCCGAGTCCTGGCAAACCCGGGTCTTACGCTCCCCCGAAAAGTGCACACGTCCGAGCGGCGCTAGGCCCCCGCCCCCTGGCGGCGCGAACCCTGGCACGCCTGCGTGCCACCAGGCGCGCCGCCTGCGGGCCCCACCGTGGCGCTCGTGTGCGGCCGGAGGGCGCCCCGCTCCCCACATTGCGTTGACCTGTCCCCTCCTCCTCCTCCTCCTCCTCCTCCTCCTCCCCCTTCCCCTCCTCCTCCTCCTCCCCCTTCCCCTCCTCCTCCTCCTCCTCCTCCCCCTTCCCCCCCTCCTCCTCCTCCCAGGGGAGCCCAAAGTCGAATCGATAAGTCGGATCGGCGATCGAAATAAGTCGGATCGGCAGAAATCGGCAGCCGAGTCGGGAAAAGTCGAATCGGCGGACATCGGCAGGCTCGTAGGCCTCCAATAAGGAATCGGAGCCCAAATCGGAAGCCCAAATCGAATCGAATCGGAATCGGAATCCATCGAAATCGAATCGAATCGAATCGGAGGTGTCGAAACGCGCCCTGCTATCCCGCTTCGGCGCGCCCACCACAGGTTTCGTGTCCCCACGGAGAGCTCCATCGACAACTTGTTGTTGATCTGCGGGGCGAGAGCGCACCTCTTCCGCGGAAAGCTGAGCGGGACGCGCACAGCTTCGAGCTCCATCGAAAACACCAATGAGGGCGTCCACGTGCGTCCGCATGCACGCTTCGGCGCAACCTTCACACTCTCCTGGTCCCCAATAGGGTGCTCCACCTGCAGCCCCAGGGAAGGCCTTCTCTGGCGTGCACCCGCCAATCTCGTCGCAGCCCTCGACAGATTCGTGACCCCATGAGGAGCTCCACCTAAGGCCTCAGCGACAGCGTTCCCATGCGCCACCCATGCATGTTTCGGCGCACACCTCGCGTGTCCCGGGACACCGTGCAAGGAGCTCCACTACAGCCCCAGTGAGGGCGTTCAAATTCAAGCCCCAGCCCATACCGGCGCACCCCTCACACGCATCGTGCCCCCATGGGGAGCTCCATCTACGGCCCCGGCGAAGGGAGTCACACGTCAATTCCAGGAAGACCCTCACACGCCTCGTGCCGCCACGCAGAGAGCTTTACTCAAGGTCCCAGCGAGAACGTTCACATGCGCCACCTGGTCTCCGTCACGCGGACCGTGCCCCCATAAGTAGGGGGAAAACAAACCTACCTCGCTTTTGACCACCCTCGCTTCCAAGAGATACCAAACGATGCCAAATTGCAGCCTGTACTGGTCAGGCCGCTTGACGAGGAGGCGCGTGGTACGGCTTGGTTTTGCCAGGAAGCGAAAGCGGGGTAGGTAATTCACGCTCTGAATAAGGACAAGAAGGAGCTCAAACTACCGCCCCCATGCGTGCGCTCGCGTGCGTCCCCCGCATGTGTCGAGGCACCCTTCGCACGCCTCGTTGCCCCCATGGGGGCTCCACATGTGCCGCCCTGCCCACGTCGACGCACCCCTCACGCGTTGCGTGCCCCCGCATGTGGATCTCCGCTTAATACCTGAGCGAATGCGTCCACGTGTGTCCCTCGCACGTGCGTGCGCACCCCATCACACGCTTCGTGCTCCCAGGAGAAGCTCCACCGACCGCCCCAGAGAGGGCGTTCACACGCGCCCCCCGCCCGTGTCGGCGCACCCCTCATACGTTGCGTGCCCCTACAGTGGGCTCCACCTAAGGTCCCAGGGAGAGCTTTACAAAAATCCACAAGTCTAATGGAACGCACCCCTACATGTCGTACCCAATAGGTAGCTCCACATGTGGCCTCATTGAGGGCCTTCACATGCATCCCCCCGCCGATTTCGGCGCGCCCTTCGTACGCTTCCTACCTCCATAGGGAACTGAACATGTGTCGCCCCGCCCATGTCGACGCACCCCTCACACGATTCGTGCCCCCAGAAGGAGCTCCACAAACCGCCCGAGTGAGGGCGTTCACATTCGCCCACAGCCCATGTCAGCGCACCCTTCACACACTTCTTGTTTTCATGTGGAGCGCCACCTGCGACCCAACCACCGGCGTTCACATGTCCATGTCGGCGCGACTCGCTCACGTTTGCTGTCACATAGGGAGCTCCACCTACGTGAACCCACAGCCTAGTTCGGCACACCCATCACGCGTATCGTGGCCTTGGGCCAGAAGGGATCCGAATTCCATGTATCCCGCGGCACGCAGGATGCAACGCCCTGCGCTACACGCAGCTGCATATGGATGGCCTCTTCGACAGGCTGACTGGTACTCCCACCAGCCCTTTGGGCGCAGGTGGTCTAACGATATCTTCCTTCCCTCTTCCAAAACCCCCTCTTCCCCTTCGGGGAGGGGTTTGCCCCTCCCCCTCCCCTGGACCTGTCAAGATGGCTCCAAGATGGCCCCAGAGAGCCCAAAATACCCTCCAAGATCACTCAAGATAGCCCAACATGGCTCAAGAAAACTAACAACATGCTTCCAAGAGGCCCCACATGTTCTCACAGCTCCTTCGGGCCCCCCCCCGTGAAGCAAACATCGTTCAAACACATAAGGGAAATCAATGATGTTTGCCTTCTCGCCTTTTCGCTTCCGATGCGATGTTGAGGCCTCGACATGGCCCCAAGATGGCCCAAGAAAGCTCCAAGAGGGGCCCAAGAGGCCCCCAAGACGGCCCCAAGAGCGCCCAAGATCGCCCCAAGAGCGCCTCAAGAGGGCCCCAAGAGGCGATTTGGATGGCCCCAGAAGGGGGCAAATCGAGGACCCCCCCTCATTTGATCGATGGTCTCCAAAACGGCCCTCAGAGGCGCTCCATAGCTCCCAAGAGGCCCCAAGAGAACGCCAAGAGAGCCCCAAAAGAGCCCCAAGAGGGGCCCATGAGGGCCCTAAGACGCCTCAGAAGAGCCCCAAGAGGACCCCAAGACCCCCAAAGAGCCCTCTTAGGACCCCAGGACCACCCAGCCCATCCAGAAATCCTCGTCCTCCTCCTGCTCCTCCTCCTCCTCGTCCCCTCGCCCCCACGCGGCCACCAGAAATCGCCCGAAGAGGCCTGCCAAGGCCACCCCTTGTTCCCTTCGGCTAATCCTGGTTATTCGCTTTGTTTCCCTAGATGTGTCTCTTCGTCCCTTTCCCCTCAGCTCTCATGGGCAGGGCTTCTGACTGGGCTGGCGGGGATACGCGAAGCGTGAAGACTTCCCCAAACATTGCGTGAACTTCTGTACTGACGAATCCTTACCGGGATGGCTCAAAAATTAAATGAACTGCCGAGATTTCGGCTGGTGCCCGGCTGGTGGGCACCCGTGGGCGTTTCGTGGGCGCCTGGTGCGCCGGGTAGGTCTGCCAAGGTTTCGCCAGTGCCCGCCCATGGGCGCCTCATGGGCGCCTCGTGTTGGCTGGGTCTGCCGAGGTTCTGCCCGGTGCCCGCTTCGCGGGTGCCTCGTGCGCCGGGTGGCTCTGCCGAGGCTTCGCCCGGTACCCGCCCCGTGGTGCCTCGCGGCCGCATCGTGCGATCGGTGGGTGTGCCGAGGCTTCGTCTGGTGCCCGCCCGTGGGCAACGCGTGCGCTGGGCGACCGCGTAGGCAAGACCCGACTGCGCTTCCCGCGTGGTTTGCATCACGCAGCTTGCACCATATAGCTTGTCCCAGATCGCTCACATAACTCAGCTCACAACACATCCATTGTGCCGCACAGCCTGCACCTTGCAGATCCTCCTCTTCTGAAAAGAGAACAGACTCTAGCCCCCCCCCGGCATTATCCCCCCTTCCGGGTATGAAAGTCGTTTATGAATTTGACCACATGTCCATCCTAAATATGACTCTACACTGTCCCAGGCGGGCCGGTATCGCTCCCCCTGAAGTTCCCTTGTAAACAAACCATACGCGGGGACGTTTTGTGTTTTAACATAACACATTGTTCACACATCCCTTTGCAACAAAAAACAACACAAAACAAACAACAAAAAAAACGAAATGCACCCGCGCGCGTCGTCGCGCGCGCATGCCGAAGTCCTCCTAAAAACCCTCGGTGTCGGAAAGATTTCGCAATCGAGTTTCCAAAAGACCATACAACAAAACATGGTTTCGCAACACTGAGTTGCTAAACAAGTTGCGCGCGAGTTTTTGCGAAAAACCATAGGTTTGTCAAAATGTTCACAACATGCTACCAAACGGGCTTCGCGCGCGCATGTCGAAATCTGTTGAACGCCCTTGCGAGTGTGCCGTCGCAAGCGTCCTCTGCAAAAAAACGGGTCGAAGTGCAGACGCGCGAGTCGTCGCGCGCGTATGCCGAAATCCTTCAAAACCCATCGGCTTCGGAAGGATTTCAACATCGTGTGTCCAAACAAAGACACAAAGTTTCGCAACACGGATGTTTAACAAAATCGTGCGCGCGCGCTCTTGCGTCGTCGTCGTCGTCGCCGTCCTCCCTCCTCCCTCGTCGTCGTCGTCGTCGCCTACGTCGGCCTTTGTCGTTCCTTGTGTTCGTCGTCGTCGTCGTCCTCTTTGGCGTCGTGGTCGTTTCCGTCGTCGTTGTCGCCGTGGTCGTCCTTCTTTCTCCTCCTTCATCGTCGTCGTCGTCCGTCGTCCGCGTCTCGTCGTCGTCCCTCCTATTTCGTCGCCGTCGTCGTCGTCGTCGTTGTCGTCGTCGTCGTCGTCTTCCCTCCTCCCTCGTCGTTGTCGTCGTCGGCATCGCCGTCCTTCCTCCTTTTTCGTCGTGCGCGTCGTCGCCGTCCTCCCTCCTCCCTCGTCGTCGTCGTCGTCGTCGTTGTCGCCGTCGTCGTCCTCCTTCCTCCCTCGTCGCCGTCTTCGTTGGCGACGTCGTCGTCGTCTTCATCGTCGTCGTCGGCGTCGGCGTCGTCGTCTTCGTCGTCGTCGACGTCGGCGTCGTCGTCGTCGCCGCCGTCGTCGTCGTCGTCCTCGGCGTCGTTGACATCGTCGTCATCGTCGTCGGTGTCGTCGTTGTCGTCGTCGTCGGCGTCGTCATCGTCGTCGTCGTTGTCATCGTCGTCGTCGTCGTCGGCGTCGGCGTCGTCGTCGTCGTCGTCGGTGTCGTCGTCGGCGTCGTTGTCGGCGTCGTCGAAGTCGTTGGAGACGTCGCCGGTGTCGTCGTAGTCGTTGTCGGCGGCGTCGTCGTCGTCGTTGTCGCTGTCGTCGTCGGCGTCGCTGTCGCTGCCAAGTGCCATTTGGTACCCACCGTCACGGTCTTAAGAGATTTTGCAAACTAAGTTGCAGGTGGGTGGGTGGGATGTTTGCGCGAGCAGTGGAGTGGACAACTCACTGCGAACAGAAACTATTTGCATCGCATACTTTGTACCGTATAGTTATGACTGCCTGGCTCTCAAATGGCACCACACAGCTTGCACCGCGTAGTGCACCGCACAGCTTACCCCACACCCCTTACGCAGCCGCAGTGCCATCACTTACCGCTTGGGGTCTACGCTGGGAAACTGAGAGAAGGATGATCGTACCAGTGAGCCGATCCGCATATGCCCTACCCCCTTGGGGGACAGCGCCCGCACTATGAGTCGGGATGCCCCCCCCCAGAGGCGCGTGCGCCTGAAGGGCAGCGCACAGCGAGGTGACAGGTAGAGCTGTGCAGGTGCTGCCACCGATCAGACCTGCACCGTCGTTAGGAGGCAACTACTGGGAGGTTTTCGTCGGAAAGATTAAGGAGGATTAAGCCCCATTTGGGAGCTGTTACGCCGGAGTGGGCCTCGGACTAAGCAGGATTTAGCCGGATTAAGCGGAATTAAGCGGGATTAAGCCGGATTGAGCGGCATTAAGCCAGATTAAACCGGATTAAGCCGGACTTCGGACCAGGGCAAAATCAGAATTTGACCTCCCAGGAGTTGCATCCGAACCGTCGTGCACAGAAACATGTTCCCATCGCTGCTGCAGCAGCTGGAGGGACAGCCAGGGGCGACATGCCACCCCCCCTGGCCGGAACGCCCCTCCCGGGCCGCGGGCTCTCTCGCCACCCTGGGCCCCCCCTTTCTGCCGAAAGCCCCGCGCGGCGGGCATCCGCCGCTGCGGAGGGCTTGGAAGGCAGGATCAGTCAGCACCGAAACCGGGCAATCGGCTCAGATCGGAACGTGCGTCGGAGCAGTTGTTTTTTTCGCAGAGCGCCTGCTGAGCAGGAACCCGCCGCCCTGATATTCCTGCAGGCCTGCCGCCCAAAAACAAACGTTCATAAAGGACACGAGAGCGCTCCCTCCTGGGCCCGAAGTGCTCTAAACATTCGGCAGGGAATCGGAACGGAATCCCCTCGGATCGAATCGGCCGCGCCAAGAGATGTGCGCCGCAGCGCCACGCAAAAGCACCGAACCCCACCGGATCGCCAGAATATCTCGGCATCGAGACGGCTGGGGCCGGCTAGAAGCGAGGCCCGATCGGCTCGAGCTGGGCCCTGCGCTCGTGCTCGCATGCGGCACTGGCCAACTGGGCGGGCCTCCCCTGACTACCTACCAGACCACCCCAGCCCAACCCGAAGACCCCAATTTCGGGTTGGGGGGGGTGCGGGTTCCCTATGTTTTTTGTTCAGTGTTCCCCGACCCTCCCCAAACTGGGAACGGAGGGCAAATTGAGGCCT
The DNA here is from genome assembly GCA_963575745.1 of Prorocentrum cordatum. Classification (NCBI taxonomy): domain Eukaryota; class Dinophyceae; order Prorocentrales; family Prorocentraceae; genus Prorocentrum; species Prorocentrum cordatum. The sequence goes on from CAUYUJ010003703.1 coordinate 116,222, forward strand.
TCGGGTTGGGTTGGGGTGGTTTGGTGGGTGGTGATCCCCTCCTCCGCCTCCCCCCCCTCCCTCGAGATCGCCAGCGTCGTGGCTTCGCCAGCTCGTGGGGGCCCTTTCCCCCAGGACCAGCTTCCGGGCCGGACGAACGGGAGCATGGCAAAGGGGGGGGAGTCAGCGCAACAGCTCACGCATCTCCTTTCTTTCCGACGCCGCTGATCACCCACCGTGACAGGCCAATGATACTAGAGACAGCGACAGGATTTAAATACAAATGCAAGTCATTCTGGAAGCCAATAATCTTGATTCAGAAATTCGGGCGCGCGTGGCGGACCCCTGTTCAGAGAACCATCAGGCCAGGAACTCCGTTCAGGCGCCTCCCGGCGCCCCGAGCCTTGCACCGAGGAGAAGCGTCCTGCGACGCAGCCGAAACCAGCTGAATGCAGCAGTTTTTGCCCCCCCCCCCCCCCCTTTTCGTCCGACCCGAGCTTTCTGCCGCGGTTCGACGCACGGTCCCCAGGGGCCGAGGACGGCCAACGGACGCCGCCACCACGAACCAGACGCACGCCGTGCCTTCCGCGCGGCGGCCGCGGAGATCCGGGCCCAACCCCGCCCGGTGTGGTCGGCCACGCGCAGGCGTGACCCTAGGCAACGGCGACCTCTGGTGCGCGGCATGCCGATCGTTGCGCACGGTGGGACGGCGGCGGCCCGCGTGCTTTTCCTGCTCCTCCTCCTCCTCCTCCTCCTCCTCCTCCTCTTCTTCCTCCTTCTTCTCCTCCTCCTCTTCCTCCTCCACACCATCCTGCTGCTCCTCCTCCTCCTCCTCCTCTCCTCCTCCTCCTCCTCCTCCTCCTCCTCCTCCTCCTCTCCTCCTCCTCCTCCTCCTCCTCCTCTCCCTCCTCCCTCCCCCTCCCCCTCCCCTCCTCCTCTCCTCCTCCTCCTCCTCCTCCCTCCTCCTCCTCCTCTCCTCCTCCTCCTCCTCCCCTCCTCCTCCTCCTCCTCCTCCTCCCCCTCCTCCTCCTCCTCCTCCTCCTCCTCCTCCTCCTCCTCCTCCTCCTCCTCCTCCTCCTCCTCCTCCTCCTCCCTCCTCCTCCCTCCTCCTCTCCTCCTCCTCCTCCTCCTCCTCCTCCTCGCCTCCTCCTCCGCCTCCTCCTCCTCCTCCTCCTCCTCCTCCTCCTCCTCCTCCTCCTCTCCTCCTCCTCCTCCTCCTCCTCCCCTCCCCCCTCCTCCTCCTCCCTCCTCCCCCTCCTCCTCCTCCTCCCCCCCAATTTCGCGACCCCCGAACACCGCGTGCCACAGGTCAGGCCGCTCCAGCGAGAAGGCCCCATCTTGCGTGCAGCCGGAGGGTGGTTCGGGTTGACTACCTACCAGACCACCCCAACCCAACCCGAAGACCCGAATTTCGGGTTGGGGGGGGGTATGGGTTCCATACGTGTTTTTTCGATGTTCCCAGACCCCCCCCCCACTGGAAATGGAGGGCAAATTGAGGCCTTCGGGTTGGGTTGGGGTGGTTTGGCGGGTGGTGACGGGTGGGCCCATCCATCTGGTGCGCCGTCGCGGCGGGCCAGGAAGGGAGGGGGGGCGGGGGGGGCGAATCATGATGATAGCCCGAGGCATGTGCGCGCACGAGAGGGGGGGGGGGCAGGAAACGTGCCGAAAGAAGAGTGGCCAGGGCTATGACGTCCACACAATTCCAGCCCCAAACCCCCCCTTGGACACCACCCCTCAGCGCCCCCATCTCCCCTCTCCCAGGGCGACGTCGCGAGGGCCAAGGTCCCGGCAAGCCTGGGCTGGCGCCACTCCGGGGTGAGCCCGGGCCGCACCCCTCTCAAAGGGCGGTCGCCCTGCTGTGGGGTGACATGCATCGGCCTGCCCCGAAGCGCGCCGTCCTCGCGGGGTTCGGGCGCGCCCGAGGCGCGTCTGCGCGGGCGATGGGGGCGTTGACATCTGACACGCTGAGCTGGCATGACAGATCGATACGCTTGGCACTGCAGCACGTCAGCACAGACCCGATATTTATACCGCTGGGGTAAAACAGCGCCTGCTTGACAAGACCACGCATGGATAGCCTGACTCGGGTTACTCGGGGGACGGCCCCGCCGGCACGCGCGTGCGCAACTCGGGGGTGCCGTCTGCGAGCGGGTGGTGACGCCTTGAACGACTTGTTGAAGAGGAACGCCCTGGAGGCGCGGGCGCCAGGCGGCGGTGGGCGGGCCCGAGCAGCCCCCCCCTTCCGCCCTTGTCCGCTGTCCCCCGCCCTATTCTCTCCTCCTCTCCTCCTCCTTCTCCCTCTTGCCCATCCTCCTCCTTGTTCCCCCTCCTCCTTATCTTTCCTCAGTCTCCCTCTTGCCCCTCCTCCCTCCTGCACCTCCTCCTCCCCTTCCTCCTCCTTCCTTCTCCTCCTCCTCCCTCCTCCTCATCTTCATAATCGTTATCACCATCATCAAAAGATTTGCCAGAGGAGCACGACCTCCGGCAAATGTGGACAACAATGATGGTTTTAAGTTGGTCTCGCTACTGCTCCGAATGAATCGCATCGGCATGACGTCAACTATCCGGTAAGCTGAGATGAGTGATACTAGCAAACGCGAGCACCTCCGCTTACGCAAGCAAGGGTCGGCCCGCGGTGCCAACCCGACTCCCTGGGCACCATGGTGGTGACTTGAGTCAAAACCATCAGCTGCGGTACAACACAGTACATCAGCGGGAAGCGGCGGCGGCCCAGAGACGTCGGGAGGAGAGGTTAAACAACTCCCCCCCTGGCAGGATGGGTAGGCCCAAGGTTTAAGCCCCTCTCGGAGCTCCTCTGGTGCCTGGCACCCCCAGGCACGTTGGCCCCGTGGCGCCAGCCCCCCCAAAAAAACTGTTACGGCACCGAGGGCGGGGTGCCGATACTGCCGATGGAGTTCTGGAGAGGGCCAGCTGCAACGTCGCGAGGCAGTGCGGCCCCACCCAGACCATGCGAGAGGAAACGCGGGAACGGCCCGTGCGCCGGATCTTGAGGTCCGATGGAAGCGGCCGCGAGACGGACGACCAATACTGTGCCAACCGCACTCTCATCATCATCATCATCATCATCATCATCATCATCATCATCATCATCATCATCAGCATCATCATCATCATCATCATCAGCAGCAGCATCATCATCATCAGCATCATCATCAACATCATCATCATCATCGTCATCACCATCATCATGATGATCATGATCATGATGATCATCATCATCATCGTCATCGTCATCTGCATCATCGTAATAATCAGCATCAGCAGCATAATCATCATCATCATCATCATCAGCAGCAGCATCAGCATCAGCATCAGCATCAGCCTCATCGCCATCATGAGCATCAGCATCAGCATCAGCATCAGCATGAGCATCAGCATGAGCATCAGCATCAGCATCAGCATCATGATCGTCATCATCATCATCACCATCATCATCAGCAGCATCAGCATCAGCATCATCAGCAATCATCATCATCATCAGCATCATCAGCATCATCATCATCATCATCATCATCATCATCATCATCATCATCCGTATCCTCCTCCCCTTCCCCTGGATGAACTCGTGGGCCAAGAGGCGTCCAAGGAGCCGGGGGCACTGCCCAGTCCTGCCAGCCCTCTGGGCGTAATTAGGTGGATTCGGGCGCTTCCTCTTGGCAACCCTCTTGTTTCCCTCGCGGGGGAGTCACGGTTCCTGACGACGCGGGGATCCCAAATTTCTGAATGTGCGCAAGACTGGCCGAGAGTAAGTAGATCGTCGGCTCCACATTGGATGACCCAGGTGCCATCTTTGCTTAATCGCGGTTGTCATGGGGCTCTGAACACAAAGGGCTCGGGGCGGGCAGACAAATGCATTGCATGAGACTTGGGCGGAATAACTCCCTGGGGGCTCCCCCTTCGGATGTCAGAATACTATGCCCGCCACGTCGCGATAGTAGCGGGGCTACGAAAAGAGGGGTCGGAAGGACAAGCAAGCATTTTGCTTGAGAATTCCCCATGCACACCACAAGCATCCTTCCAAGGAGCAACCACAAATCTGGATGCGAGCGGGCCCTTGGAACACTCCAGGTCGACTCCCCATTGAGGTACTGCGAGAAGTGAAATATCTGCTACATCGCGATGGCCACTTGGGCACTGAAAGGACGAAAATCCGAGGTGCCAAGACGAGTGCTCTACCTGAAAGACCAAAACTGGACGCGCACATGTCCGTGGACGGACACCCCTGGTCGACTCCCCTCTGGGGTGCCCAATTGCTATACTTGCTATGTCGGGATGGTCATGAAGTTGCGACACGAAAGTAACCGTTGGCGCCAAAACGAGCGCTCGATCCGAGAATGGGCACTAATCTGGGTGCACAGTTCTCGTTCGTAGAATGCCTCCTGGCCCACCCCTGCCTTTCAGGTGCCCAAATGCCACGCCTGCCAGATCGACCGGTCAACGAAGAGAAAGGAGCCGGGGGAGCCAACACAAGCGTTCTACACGAGAGCGAGCACAACTCTGGACGCAAGCGTGTGTGAAGACCCCTGGCCGACTCCCCGTCGACGTGCCCTAACGCTGTGCCTGCTTCATCGCGGTAATCATGAGACGATGGAAACAAGCCCGTGGGAGTCAAAGCAGGCGACCCTCCTGAGTGTGTCGACCAAAAACTGGACGCGAACGGGCCCGTGGAACAAAACTGGCTGACTCCCTCACCGGGGGGCCCAACTACTACGCTCGCTACATCGCGATGGCAGTAGGGGATATTGGCAAAAGAGGAGCCTGGCGTCAGGCAAGCGCTCTACCTGAGAGTGAGCACGCACATCGGCCCGATCACGTCCGTGAAACACCCCTGGCCGCATCCCCGATTCGAGTGCCTAAGTGTTACGCCTGCTACATCGCAATGATCATAGCACTCTGGCAAGAGAGGAGCACGGAGGGGGAGGAGGGGGGAGGTCGGTCGGTCGGAACTCGACACCTGATCTAAACTATTATTCGGCGGTGGACAAACCTCCCTTTAGTAAACCTCCCCTTAGTGAAAACAGCCTGGGACCGAAACCGACGGACCTGGACCCGCAAAAATGACGGCCGCGACGCCCTCTCGCGAACCGAAAACGGCCAATTCCTCAATCGACGTGTCAGGGTAGGAGGTCTGTCCACCCCCGAATTATCAACATAAGACCACACATTGAACTGGCGTGCGCCAGAAGGATTATCATTACCCGTGTTGTCAAATATGCAGAGGGAGGCCCTCAAGAAACGCCCAAGCTGGGTGAGGGTGCAAGACGGAATCGAGGAGGAAATGACAGAGCGAGGAGGAAGAAGGAAGATTAATAGGCTCCACCAGGCTCATTCGGATTCCTTGATATCGTGTGGTTCGCATGGGTTCCGCCCCAACAGCTGGTCACTTGGTGTCGTGCCCACCCAAAGTCGATCCTCTCGATCCTTCAAGGCCTCGATCACCCCCCCTCTATCCCTCCGTCCGTCATGCCTGCTGCGGTGCACGCCAACGTCCTGCCATGGAAAAACGCAGCACAGACGCGGCACACTCATCTCTGCGGACAACTTGCCCGGGGTGCAAAACGGCCTCGAGCGAACCAACCTGTAATGTCCTGGCACCGCGTGGACCCCAAACAACTGCTTCGCACATTATTACTCGCGATAACGCCGGCGACCGGTCCTGCCCCCTCTCCCCCACCCTCCGCCCCTGGTCACGTCACGATTCGCGCTGGCGCCGTCTGGGAATTTGCCATTCTTAAATATCGGCTACACGCAAGAGTGACCCTGGGTAAGAGTGACCTTTGGTGCGCGGCTTTTTGGGGGGCCGCGGAGGGACCAAACCTGGGCGCGCAAGCAGCTGCCGCTGCTTCGTTCTCAGCCATCTGGGGACCCATCTGTGCCCGCACCAAAGGTCACTCCGGCGAAAGGTCACTCTTACGTCCAGTCGAAGATAGGCATTCCCAGTCAGCGCCGGTGAGATTCGTGACGTGGCCGGCCCTCCCCCTCTTCCCCCCCCCCGCCCGGTCACGCCCTTTCATTATCGCCAGGGATTGAAAAAAACGACCTCCCTCCTGACTTCTCCCCTTCTCTTCCTTCCCCCTCCTTTCTTCTTCTCCTCCTCATCAACAACATCGAACCAATCAATCAATCAATCAACATCGAGATCAGAAAACGGGTCGGGATCAATCAACATCATCAATCAATCCTCCTCAACGGGTCGAGATCCATCAACATCGAATCGGAAAAGCCGGGTCGGGTACGCACATGCACCAGATCGGACCGCACCGGAGTCGAAGATCGAATCGGGCTGGCCGCGCCAGGGATGCACAGCAGCGCCCATGCAGCTCTCGGGCCACGTGGGATCGAAGACGGTCGGAATCGAATCGCGAGTGGCGGGCGGGCAGGGGAGCACGGGAAGAGCATAGGGGGAGCATAGGGGCAGGCGGACCATCCTGAAGGGGCCCACAAACACACAAATAAATACACACACATAAAAATCTTCCCCATATTTCCGCATATCTTCAGGGTTTCTGTCTTCCCCCCCACTTCCCATAATTTCCCATATTTTCCGGGGGATCGACGATTAATTGTGTCTGTGTGTTTCTTCCCCTCCTGACATCCCCTTTGCATGAACGACCCGGTTGTCACTGCGGTGATGGTTGCCGGTGTCTGCCTGCGCAGGTACAAACTACCGAAACAGGCCTCACAACCATCTCGCAATCCACGCGGTGGTTGGCCGATTTCGCACACGGCCCACGCAAGATCCCCGCACCCCGGCAACCACCATTAACGAAGTGGTGGCTAGGAAGAATGTCGGGTTGATGCTTCGATTAGGGAACGAAGAATGACATAAACATCACAACTCAGAGGTCCGCGCGGATTTCTCGGATCCGCGCTGCACCCTCCTCCCTGGCGCGCGGAGCGCGCCAGGGGCGCCGCCGGAGGGGGGGGCCCAGCGCCGAGCCGAGCAATCCGTGCGGACCTCCGAGTTTTGATTTTTATGCCATCCTCCGTCCCCCTGCTCAAACTGCTGTACTGGCCGTGACGTGAGGCCCCGCCTTCTTTTGTTCCCTTCCTCTGTGAATCAAAGCTGTGCGCGGCCCGCTTAGCTTCGACCGGAAGGGGCTCGCTCTCGACCCGCGAATCAAAAAAAAGTTCAAACGACTGTCGTTACACACCGGCTCGACCACCAACGCCCCAGCCACCATTCTGGCCTCCCGCTCCTCCCGCCTCGTCTGAAGGGGCCCTGAGGCACACAAATAAATACACACAACTAAAAGGATTCCCCATATTCCCCCATATTTCCTGGGTTTCTGTCTTCCCACCCACTTCCCATATTTTCCCACATCTTCTGGGGAATCGACGATTCATTGTGTCTGTGTGTTTCGTTCCCTCTTGATCTTCGCGCACCGCGCACCGCGGTGTGCGGCCATCTCCGCGCCCTCGCGAGCTGTGGGTGCAGCAGGCCACCACGACCACATCGACGGCACGCCCTCGGGGATGTCCTGCGCGTGCCAGCAGTTTTTCCAGCAGTCGTCAGAAACCGTAAGAGCAACTTAGTACGGATTGTGCATCTGTGTGGAGCAACCGGGAATCGACGATTCATTTGATGGGCATATTTTCCACCACCACTACCATGTGTAGGACGGCGGAGAAGGGAGGATGAGGAGGTCCTTCTCCTCCTCCTCATCCTCCTCCTCCTTCTCCTCCTCCTCGTCCCTCTCCTACATATGGTAGTGGTGGTGGATAATGGGCCCATCATCATTGTGTCTGTGTCTTTCTCTCCTCCCCGCCTCACCACCCCCGCCAGCCCGGGCGGCCGTGGGAGAGCCTCGCGCACGGCCCCTCCCATCCCCAATGGGGCCAGCAGGCCCACTGCATCGCTTGCGCAGGGACCGACCCTCCCGGCATTCCTGTTGCCCTACCACGAAATGTCCTTAGAACCCAAACGTGTTCTGAGAACAAAAAACAATGTTCTTAGGACATTCGCCCGGTGTGTTAAACCAAGACAGTCCCAATCAGGAATGATCTGAGAACACTTCGTGGGAACCACAAAACGTTCTTAGAACATTTTTTGGTAGGGCTTTAGGCGAGCCAGGACGCGTCGCCACTGCTCGAAACGCCGGCGCCTCAGAGCTGCATCGGCGCCGCCAGGGCAAGGCGAACTGGCCCCGGATCGCTGCGCGCCGAGCTGGCGACGCGGCGCAGACCTCCGACCCCGTCTGCGGCAAACTCCCCCCGCGGCGCGCCGACCGCTCGAGATCGGCCGACCCTGGCCCACCAGCGGCAGTCGACCTTGAACGTCCGCGCCCGCGTCGCCGCCGCGTCAGCGTGGCGCGAACCGACCTCGCTGCGGCCCCCCCAGAACCCGAACGGCCTGCCTGGATCACCGCGAGGGGTGCCAAGAGGTTGGGGGGATTACAGGGAACGGCAAGGTGAGATACACCTGGCTTGACCTAGCCTACATGAGTGGGCCAAGGTGGCCCAAAGTGGTGGAGGGGATGGGATAATTCCGCTGAGGGGGCGGAGGCTACTTCGCTCGGACCTCCACACTCCCCCTGAGTGTTTCAAAGACTCGCGACCACCCTGTACGATAGGTCTGGCCAGAGATCTGACCCACCTCTGCATCCACTGCTGACGCCCCTGTCCCCTTGGCAACCTCCGCGGTGACCCAAGTAGAGGAGTGGACCGACGACAAGGGCGCCTAACTTCGCGCTTCGCGCTGCGCGAAGCGCGAAAATCTCCGCGCTCTCGCGCCGCCCCCCCAAGGGGGAGGAGGAGGACGACGGGGAGCGATCGGAAGCGCACCGCGCAGCGCGACTCACTTCGCGCCCTCGAGGGCGCCCTTTCGACGAGGAGGCGAGGACGTGGGGCCTGCCTTTTCCGCGGGCACCTCCCGCACGCGCTCGCGCGCGCGCCCTCACGGCCCCGCCCCCCCGGCGGCATCCTCCGCCCCGGACGACCCGGCGTCCTGTGCGGCGGGCGGGGGCAGAGTGGAGGGCCCAGGCCCGTCGCAGCATCCGGCCCTCTCGGCGCAGACGGTCCAGGCCCGGCGGTGGGATGCCCAGTGCCGCTCGGACGGCCACTCCCCGGTGCACTTTTCGACGCCGTGCGTGCCGTGTTCCCCAGGACGATCCCAGGTGCTCCTGGGCGGATGATCGGCCGGCTGTGCTGTTCTTGCGTTCGGTCGCTACACATTGGCCGCCGTGCACAAGCATATGCCCAGGGGTGAGGTGCATCTGTGTTGCTCTCATGACGGATTTTGTGTCGAGCAGATAAAAAAGGAAGACATAACGGGTTGGCACATCGGCTTTTCGTTTTGAGCCGAGCGTGACAGCTTTTCATTCGTGCTGTAACCGCACGCGAAGGGTCCAGATGTCCTCGCGCTGGCATCGCCAAGAACAGGGCACACGCCCGAGCGAATGATTATTTCAAGATTGATTGAGTGCACCGTCGACAGCTCGGCTTCAGTATCGTGGCTCACCGTTCAATCCGCGGCCATGACGGTTTTAGGTAATCTATTGTAATCCAGCCCTCTTTGGCCGCAGAAGCCTCTCGGTTGATCTTGTTCCCCCCTTCTTCCCCTCGGGGAGGAGATCGCCCCCTCACTCTACTCCCTACGCCTGGGTCTGAAGTCAGGGGGGGGGAACCCAAAGTGTCAGAGGGCTCTTCTGGGGCCAAGGTGACTCAAAGATGGCCCCAGATAGCCCAAGGTGACCTCCAAGGTCGCTCAAGAAAGCCCAAGACGGCACATCATGTCTTTCGATGTGCTTCCAAGATACTTCGAGATCGCCCCAGAACGGCTCCAAGAACCCACGGAGCCTCCCCCACATCCTTCCAAAGCCATGCGGGAATCACTGTTTCTTGCCTGAGCGCCTTTCCGCTTCCGATGGGCTTCTGAGGAATCAATATGTCTACCAGATGGGCCAAGAGAGCCTCCCTCCCAAGAACGCCCTAGAGCCCCCCCCCAAAAGGCGATTTTTGGGTCGGCCTCCTACAAGGGCCAGGGGGGCGGGGGGCGATAATCAGGGCCCCCCCTTTCGATAGATGGCCTCCAAGCAAGATGGCCCCAAGGCCCCCAAAGGTTCTCAAGAGGGCCTCAAGAGATCCCCAAGAGGGCCCCCATTGAGCCCCCAAGGCATCAACAATAGCCCAAAGAGGGTTCCACCCTGGTCCGAGTAAGCTGTCGAGAGGCTCCCCTATCAAAAGATCCGCGCAGGCATCTATGGTCGACTCCTGGGCCTGCTCAGGCTGAGCTCGAGTTTCGGATCGACGGGTGCCCCCCCATTGCGTGCTTCCACGCTTCCCAGATGCCACTCGCCTTGGCATCGCTTCCGGATGGGACTGTGGGGATACGTGGAAAGTCATGAGCTGTGGCCGCGCGCACAAGGGGGCAGAGGGAGGGGGAAGGCTTCTTAGAAGGCGGCTGCCTCTTAGAAGGCGCCGGCCGCTCTGCTAAGAAGCCAGGGGCGCGGCGCTTCTCTGAAGCTTATCAGCAACTTCTTAAAGCTCGGAGCTGCTTCGTAGAAAGAGAAACAACTTCTTATAAGCAAGCCACCCGCTCCTAATCAAGGGGCCCAAGGACACACATATAAATACACACAAATAAAACGATTCCCCAGATTTTCCCATATTTTCTGGGTTTCTGTCTTCCCGCCCAATTCCCATATTTTCCCATATTTTCCTGGGGATCGACGATTAATTGTGTCTGTGTGTTTTTTCCCTCCTGATCTAAGAAGCACGCCAGGAACAGCCTCCGAGAAGCAGCCACGCGCTTCTTGGTTCGAAAGGGCGCCCGCGCCTTCTAAGAAAGGGGGGGGTGCTTCTCAGAAGCCCTCCCCCTCCCTCCCTCCCTCCTCCTCCTCCTCCTCCTCCTCCTCCCCATCCTCCTCCTCCTCCTCCTCCTCCTCCTCCTCCTCCTCCTCCTCCTCAGCCCCCTTCTGCGCGTGGCCGAAAGCTGACGCATTCGACCCCAGTGCTTCTCCGCGATCTCGGCCTCTGGGGGCCCTGCTTCGGGCCCCCATGGCCCTCCGGCGGTGCGCGCCGTCCCTGCGGGGCCGATGCGCACGTGAGCGGCGAGAAAGAAACGGGCCTCACGCCAGAAGGCATAGCGACCTGACGCGGTGACTTGCGCGGGCCACCAGCGCGTCAAGCCACAGTGGAGACGAGGGCGCTCGGGCGCGACCTTACGAGGGCAGCTTACGCGCCAGTGTCGGTGAAGACGGCCCCGTGCCTTTTCGTCGCTCGCATGGTGTCAGTATGTGGTGGCGATGCTGAAGGAAGGTCCTCGTGGTGGTGTGGTACAGTCGGACCTGGGCAAGAAAGACATCCCTCAAGAGCATGAGTCCCGCCGCCGGCCAAAACACACCAAGCCTCAGGATCACTCGAGGGGGCACTCCCCCGAGATGCACAAGAGCATCCCACCGGCACGAAAAACATTAGGGCACCCTCCCCGAACTGACTTCGATCTTAGACCTCGGTCCGAATGTACCGCTGTATCGGCGTCCCGCTTGAGGCATCTCTCTCCCACCTCCACCCGAGGGTGGCATCGTACACCACCTCGCCGGGGATGGCCCCGCCAGTCGTACTGGCGCTCCCCCCCCCTCCCTCCTCCGAGATGGAGGGCCCGAACCAGGCTCCTCGTGGAGGCAGATAGGAGGCGAGTCATCGGAGGCCTCAGACGCAGCGCTCAATATCCCCCCCAAGATAGAGACAACAAAACAAAAACCTGGCGAAGGACCCAACCATATGCAGTTGTGAATACCGCAGTTGTGGGTATCGCCTTCAGTGGAGCTCCCTATGCGCGACGAAACGCTGTACTGGGTGGGGGAGACGCATGCGAACTTTGCCACTGGGGCCTTAGGTGGAGCTCCCTGTGGGGCCACGCAACGCTGTGTTGGATGGGGGGGGGGGCGCATGCGGACACCGCCAATGGGGCCTTACGTGGAGCTCCTACGAGACCACGAAACGCCGTGCTGGGTGGGGGGACGCATGTGAACACCTCTACTGGGGCCGTCGGTGGAGCTCCCTGTGGGACCACGAAACGCTGTGCTGGGGGGGGAGGACGCATGTGGACACCGCCACTGGGACCTTGGGTGGAGCTCCTTATGGGGCCACGAAACGCTGTACTGGGTGGGGGGACGCATGAGGACACCGCAACTGGGGCCTCAGGTGGAGTTCCCTATGGGGCCACGAACTCATGTGGACACCGCCACTGGGGATTTCGGTGGAGCTCCCTGTGTGACCACGAAACGCTGTACTGGGCGGGGTGAGACGAATGTGGACAACGCCACTGGGGCCTCGGAAGGGGCTCCCTATAGGGCCACGAAGCGCTCTGCTGGGCGGGGGGAGACAAATGTGGACAACGCCACTGGGGCCATAGGTGGAGCTCCCTATGGGGCCACGAAGCGCTGTGCTGGGCGGGGAAGACGCATGTGGACAACGCCACTGGGGCCTTAGGTGGAGCTCCCTATGGGGCCACGAAACGCTGTGCTGGGCGGGGGGGGGCGCATGGCATGTGGACACCAGCACAGGGGCTTTAGGTGGAGCTCCCTATGGAGCCACGAAGCGCTGCACTGAGCGGGGGGGGCGCATGTGGACACCGCCACTGGGGCCTTAGGTGGAGCTTCTTATGACGCCACGAAATACGCTGCGCTGGGTGGGGGGGGCGCGTGTGAACACCGCCACTGGGGCCTTCGGTGAAGCTCTCTATGGGGCCAGGAAAAGCGGAAAAGCTGTGCTTGGTTGGGGGAGACGCATGTGGGCACCGCCACTGGGGCCTTAGGTGGAGTTCCCGAGCTCCCGATGGAGCCACGAAGCGCTGTGCTGTGTGTGTGGGGGGAACGCATGTGGACACCGCCACTGGGGCCTTAGGTGGAGCTCCCTATGGAGGCACGAAGCGCTGAGCCGTGCTGGGTATACCGGAACGCGTGGCGACGATAGTGATGATGATGCTGATGATGATGATGCTGCTGATGATGATGATGATGCTGATGCTGATGCTGATGCTGATGCTGATTATGATGATGATGATGATGATGATGATGATGGTGATGATGATGATGATGATGATGATGATGATGATGCTGATGAAGATGATGATGATGATGATGATGATGATGATGATGATGATGATGATGGTGGTGGTGGTGGTGATGATGATGGTGATGATGATGATGATGATGATGATGATGGAGGGAGACGGCGGAGGGTGATGATGGGAGGGGAGAGGAGGGGGAGGAGGAAGGAAGGAAGGAAGGAAGAACGCGGGGCGCTGTCTCTTCAAAACGAAGACCCAACACCACAAGATCTTCACCGTGCGGTGTCCAGGGGGCCGCTTCCTGCCCCAAGATCGTCAACGAAACGATGCGGGATGTAGAAAAGATGCGGCGCGATTCTCCAGTCCTGTCTGGGCGGCCCTGCATTGCCCACCGCTCCGAAATCTGCATGCACCCTTTCTGTTTCACCAGGGCCGCCTCGCACGAACTGAACTCGAGACCCGCCTGCAGGGGAGGTACCGTCAAGGACGCTCTCCGAAATCCATGCCGCACGAATGCGGCAGCAGATGGACACAACGCCGACGCCGGCGTGTGCAACGTGATGGGTCCACGCGGTGAAACTCCGAAGGGCTCCCAACTTCGCGCTTCGCGCCGCGCGAAGCGCGAAGCGCGAACGACTGCGCCCGCGCCGCCTCCCGAGGGAGCGAGCGAGCGAGCGAGCGAGCGAAACGCCCTATGGGGCCGCGAAGCGTGTGAGAGGTGTGCCGGCATGAGTGTGGGGGACGCGTGCTGGCGGTGGCACGGAGGCCTTCGGTGGAGCTCCCTATGGGGCCACGAAGCGCTGTACTTCTCGAGCGCGAAAGATACCCGTACCCTTACCCAGACGGGGTGGCAAGGGGCCCTCGGGGCATCACCCCCCCTTGGGTCCGGGTCGGCTCCCGAAACCACCATACATACCCGTACCTAGACGGGGTGACCCAACCACCACCCCAGCTAGGTCCGGGTATGTATGGTTGTTTCGGGCACCGACCCGTACCCAGACGAGGTGGCGGCAAGGCCGAAAACGCTCCAGCGGGCGGCCCTTTTCACCCCAGCTGACCCCGGGTCCGGGTATGTTTTGGGCTAGTGAGTACTGGGTGGGTGAAACGCAGGGAGGAGGGACGAGGGGGAGAAGGAAGGAGAACGCGGGGACCGTCTCTTCAAAACGAAGACCCACCACCACAGGTTAGTAGTTGGGAAGTACTCCAAGATATACAAACATAGTCGAAGCATCGTCCCCTGATTACTATTTTTGTACTAGTTTTGAATCTTCTTCCCGTAGAGGGACAGTCCCCTGTGACGATTGTCGAGCTGGTCAGGAGGAGTCCACGAGCTTGTTCATCTTCGTGATCATGGCGCTGCACGTGCGTGCCCCCAGGGGGGGCGGGGACGGATCGAAATAAGAAGAGTCGCCATGAAATCTGGGGAGACACCATGGCCCCGGCCATGACACCCGTCCCCCACCCCAGGACACCACCCCCCTATTGGCCGACCTCTGTTCCCCCCTCCCCCCCCGTAGCGGCCGTGGATCGCCCGGGGAACCCACTCCGCGGGAGGTCGGGCTCCTCCCTGGCAACGGGAGGAGTGGCAAGGAGGTGAGGAGAAGGAGAAAGGGGGTGAGGTGAGGAGTGGCAAGGAGGTGAGGAGGTGAGGAGAAGGAGAAAGGAGGTGAGGAGTGGCAAGGAGGTGAGGTGAGGTGAGGACATCGGGGCACTAACAACAACATAAACATAAAAACTCAGAGGTCCGCGCGGGTTTCTCGAATCGGCGCTGGGGCCCCCTGGCGGCGCCTCCGGCGCCGCCCCTGGCGCGCTCCGCGCGCCAGGGAGGGTAGTCCAGCGCGGGCCCAAGAAAACCGCGCGGCCCTCGGACGTTGCACGCTCATGTCATCGCTTGTTCCCCCCCAGGACGGGCGGAGCGGGCGCACCGGGAGCCCCCCCCCCCCTCGTCTCTGCCGATGTCTCTCCGAGCCGGGGCCGCGATGGGCAAAACAGGGCTATAGGATCGGGATAAATCGCTCCAGAGCGTTCAGGAGCGCTCTCAGAGCGTTCTGGAACGCTCTGGAGCGGCCGCGGCGCCCAATACATCCTCCGAACCCGCCGATTCTCAGAGATTTCGAGTTATCCCGATCCGATGTTGTCCCGATTGTTCGCGTCGTTCTATCCCCGCCCGCGGCCTGTGCCGAGGTCTCTCCGAGCCCGGGCCGACTCTCCCCGCGATTTTGAAGGGAAACTGGGACACACAAATAAATACACACAAGTAAAAAGATTCCCCATATTTTCCTATATTTTCTGGGTTTTTGTCTTCCCCACCACTTCCCATATTTTCCCATATTTTCTGGGAAATCGACGATTAATTGTGTCTGTGTTTTCTTTTCCCTCCTGAGATTTGGGGGGGGGGGCATCCCCGCGCCGGCGGGCGGCCGATCATCCTCGGCCGGCCGCCCGAGCGCGTCGGTGGCGGGCTGGTCGACGCGGGGCACGGGCACCTCGGGGCGCCGCGGGGGGGCGCCTGCGGGAGGGCCCACGCACGGAGAGGCGGTGCGGGGCGCAGCGGGGCCGCCTCGACGGAGGCCTCCCAGGGGCGGAGGCTCGCGCCACGCCGCCGAGGCAGCGGCGGCGCGTCGGCGACGTCGGCGCGGAGCAAGTCGAGCTCCACGTCGAGCCGCATCGCCGGTGCAGCAGCGATGCGGCGCGAGCTTCCGAGCCCATCTACTCGGACCCCATCTGGGAGGCTCAGACTCGAGTCGTGGGGACCTGGACACGTAACGCCGTGACAACCTCGCGTTGTGATGCGAGGCAAAAACACGACAAAAAGACGAATCGGGCAATCGTTGGCCCCTACAGGCCCTTACCGGCCCCATCTGCTCGGCTCCGATCTGGGCGGCCCTCCCTCTCCAAGGCCTACGGGGGGGCCCGGGACACCGAAGCCCCCTGGAGGAGGCGGCGGTCGTTGTCGGCACCGACGTCCTCGCCGTCGTCTCGAAGGGTGTTGGGCGGTGCCTGGCAAGTTCCCGCGGCCACGGCGGAGCACCACGCGGAACACTTCTGGCCGGGATGGACTACGGGATGGGTCTGGGGAGGGGCAGTCGTCGTCGCCATCGGCCTCCCGCCCAGTCCTGCCCAGACCTCTCATTGCACCGGCCATGCAGACGTGCTGCAGCGGATCTCTGCGTGGATTGCAGCGTGGATCTTTGCCCGCAGCGGCGAGCGAAAAACGAAGTGGATGTCCAAAAATACCCGCGCGAAATTCACCTCGAAATCTGGAGCGAAATTCTCCAGGACACCCTGGGCCCCTCCCATTGTTCTCCAAACAAGATCCGTTCTGCCATGCTGGCGCCAGGAGAACAGGCCTGGGGAGGGGCAGTCGTCGCCATCGGCCTCCCGCCCAATCCTGCCCAGACCGCTGGGGTCGTGATTCTTCCAGTGCGTGGCCCACGCATACACCCTGCGAAATGCTTAAGAAATCATGGGTTAAGAAATTCATAGTCTCAGAAATGGACTAAAACCCAGAACTTCTATCAACATCTTGGGATTTACATTGAAAAGTTAAGAATAATCGAGACTCTGGCCGAAAACTTAGGTTTTCTTAAGCATCGCCTAAGGTGTAGTCCGGCTCCTTCCCCGAAGCAGTGTTCGTTCTCGTCCTGGGTCGTTGTTCGACGGCCCCAGGGCCCAGAAATGGCCCCTGGCGACGCCGAGAATGCAAGAACAACCTGCACATTATGTTTTTGTTCCCAACCATCCTGTGGTGTTGGGTCCTCGTTTTGAAGAGACAGCGCCCCGCGTCCCACCTCCTCTCCTCCTCTCTCCTCTCCTCTGCCGTCCGCATGCGTCCCGCACACCCATTTCGGCACACCCCTCACACGTTTCGTGGCCCCACAGGGAGCTCCACCGAAGGCCCCAGTGCTGCCGTCCGCATGCGTCCCGCACACCCATTTCGGCACACCCCTCACACGTTTCGTGGCCCCATAGGGAGCTCCACCGAAGGCCCCAGTGCTGCCGTCCGCATGCGTCCCGCACACCCATTTCGGCACACCCCTCACACGTTTCGTGGCCCCACAGGGAGCTCCACCGAAGGCCCCAGTGCTGCCGTCCGCATGCGTCCCGCACACCCATTTCGGCACACCCCTCACACGTTTCGTGGCCCCACAGGGAGCTCCACCGCATGCGTCCCGCACACCCATTTCGGCACACCCCTCACACGTTTCGTGGCCCCACAGGGAGCTCCACCGAAGGCCCCAGTGCTGCCGTCCGCATGCGTCCCGCACACCCATTTCGGCACACCCCTCACACGCTTTCGTGGCCACCCCTCACACGGGAGCTCCACCGAAGGCCCCATGGCTGCCGTCCGCATGCGTCCCGCACACCCATTTCGGCACACCCCTCACACGTTTCGTGGCCCCACAGGGAGCTCCACCGAAGGCCCCAGTGCTGCCGTCCGCATGCGTCCCGCACACCCATTTCGGCACACCCCTCACACGTTTCGTGGCCCCATAGGGAGCTCCACCGAAGGCCCCATGGCTGCCGTCCGCATGCGTCCCGCACACCCATTTCGGCACACCCCTCACACGTTTCGTGGCCCCACAGGGAGCTCCACCGAAGGCCCCAGTGCTGCCGTCCGCATGCGTCCCGCACACCCATTTCGGCACACCCCTCACACGTTTCGTGGCCCCACAGGGAGCTCCACCGAAGGCCCCAGTGGCTGCCGTCCGCATGCGTCCCGCACACCCATTTCGGCACACCCCTCACACGTTTCGTGGCCCCACAGGGAGCTCCACCGAAGGCCCCAGTGCTGCCGTCCGCATGCGTCCCGCACACCCATTTCGGCACACCCCTCACACGTTTCGTGGCCCCATAGGGAGCTCCACCGAAGGCCCCATGGCTGCCGTCCGCATGCGTCCCGCACACCCATTTCGGCACACCCCTCACACGTTTCGTGGCCCCACAGGGAGCTCCACCGAAGGCCCCAGTGCTGCCGTCCGCATGCGTCCCGCACACCCATTTCGGCACACCCCTCACACGTTTCGTGGCCCCATAGGGAGCTCCACCGAAGGCCCCATGGCTGCCGTCCGCATGCGTCCCGCACACCCATTTCGGCACACCCCTCACACGTTTCGTGGCCCCACAGGGAGCTCCACCGAAGGCCCCAGTGCTGCCGTCCGCATGCGTCCCGCACACCCATTTCGGCACACCCCTCACACGTTTCGTGGCCCCATAGGGAGCTCCACCGAAGGCCCCATGGCTGCCGTCCGCATGCGTCCCGCACACCCATTTCGGCACACCCCTCACACCCCTCACACGTTTCGTGGCCCCAAGGGAGCTCCACCGAAGGCCCCATGGCTGCCGTCCGCATGCGTCCCGCACACCCATTTCGGCACACCCCTCACACGTTTCGTGGCCCCATAGGGAGCTCCACCGAAGGCCCCATGGCTGCCGTCCGCATGCGCATTTCGGCACACCCCTCACACGTTTCGCCCCATGCTCCACCGAAGTCGTCCGCATGCGTCCCGCCCATTTCGGCACACCCCTCACACGTTTCGTGGCCCCACAGGGAGCTCCACCGAAGGCCCCAGTGCTGCCGTCCGCATGCGTCCCGCACACCCATTTCGGCACACCCCTCACACGTTTCGTGGCCCCACAGGGAGCTCCACCGAAGGCCCCAGTGCTGCCGTCCGCATGCGTCCCGCACACCCATTTCGGCACACCCCTCACACGTTTCGTGGCCCCATAGGGAGCTCCACCGAAGGCCCCATGGCTGCCGTCCGCATGCGTCCCGCACACCCATTTCGGCACACCCCTCACACGTTTCGTGGCCCCACAGGGAGCTCCACCGAAGGCCCCAGTGCTGCCGTCCGCATGCGTCCCGGTCGGCACACCCCTCACACGTTTCGTGGCCCCATAGGGAGCTCCACCGAAGGCCCCATCCGCATGCGTCCCGCACACCCATTTCGGCACACCCCTCACACGTTTCGTGGCCCCACAGGGAGCTCCACCGAAGGCCCCATGGCTGCCGTCCGCATGCGTCCCGCACACCCATTTCGGCACACCCCTCACACGTTTCGTGGCCCCATAGGGAGCTCCACCGAAGGCCCCATGGCTGCCGTCCGCATGCGTCCCGCACACCCATTTCGGCACACCCCTCACACGTTTCGTGGCCCCACAGGGAGCTCCACCGAAGGCCCCAGTGCTGCCGTCCGCATGCGTCCCGCACACCCATTTCGGCACACCCCTCACACGTTTCGTGGCCCCATAGGGAGCTCCACCGAAGGCCCCATGGCTGCCGTCCGCATGCGTCCCGCACACCCATTTCGGCACACCCCTCACACGTTTCGTGGCCCCACAGGGAGCTCCACCGAAGGCCCCAGTGCTGCCGTCCGCATGCGTCCCGCACACCAGGTGTGTGGCGTGCCGACATGGGCGTCGCGGCGCGCGGGCGCTGCCGTCGGGGTTCCCAGGGAAGCCCCCTGCAGAGGCGACGCTCAGAGTCACGAGTACCGAGAGTCACGCAGACCCAAACTGTTCACAGTCGTATACATACATTTACACTGGGCGTATCCATGCACGCATTCATGCGAATAGAATCAATCGCGCGCAGATTCATTCATAATCAGACTCGCTCGCGATCCGACTCGCACGCGCTCAAGCTTTCATATTCGGACCTATCGTCTTCGTTCGTGTTGTGTACACTGCCACGCATTTCGGCACACCCCTCATACGGCTCGTGGCCCCATAGGGAGCGCCACCGAAGAAGATATTCACAATTGCGGTACTCTCAACTGCATATGGTTGGGTCCTTCGCCAGGCTAATTTTCAAGATGTTGGTAGCTATAGGAGGACATGGAGGAGGATGATGGACGAGGGGCGATTCGAAGAAATACCACCGTCCTGTTTCTCTAAAACGTTGTCATCGGCCTTGCCCCTTCCCCCATCGCCTGATCGTGGCCGTCCTCCTCCTCCTTCTCCTTCTCCTCCTTCTGCCATCTCCCCCTCTGTGCTCTCCACAGTATCATTCGTCCCAAACCTTCCCGTGGAAAGTCATAACCAAAGCGTGTTCGCAGTGTGCAGCCTCCGAGAGACGTTCCGGGGCCCCAGGACCGTCGAACATAAGGGTCGCAGGCAGCAGAGATGGACCCAATAAGGGATCCGAGAGCACCAGGAATTATGCGTGGGGAAACGCATTTCTGGGGCCATCGGTCTCTCCATCTTTTTCCTTGCTTTGACAAGTAGCGACTGTGAAACGACTTGGGAAACTACACTGCGCAACGCCGCTTAACAGCGCTCAATGAAAAAGCGCGGTGTTACGCAGATCTGTTGCTCAGGCGAGCTGTGAAGTAGAAGTTTCAAGGAGCTCCCCTCCCCCCACCCTGCCTGTCGCCCCTCTCCTCCTCCTGCTGCTCCCTGCTTCAGCCACCCCGCAAACGGCTTCCAAGATGGGGTCCGAATAGATGGGGTCGGAGGGTTGCACCGAATCGCCGAGGCATCGCCGACGCGGCGATGCATCGATACCGTCGGCGTGGAGCAATCGGGCTCCACATCGAGCCGCATCGCCGATGTATCGGCGATGCGGCGCGATCCTCTGGCACCATCTTCTCGGACACTACCTCGGGGCTCGGGCTAAACAGTGATGTTCGTTTTCGTTTTGTCATCGTTTTGCTTCGTTCTGTTTTCGTTCTGCTTCAGCTGCGAGACGAAGTCAGAAACGAAAACGGTTCACGAAACCGCCGAACACACAGTTTAGCTCGAGCCCTGCCCCATCTGGGGGAGGCCGTGAAACTGCTCCGACCTGACCAGGTCGCGAGACTGCTCCGACCTGGCCAGGTCGCGAAACTGCTCCGACCTGGCCAGGTCGCGAAACTGCTCCGACCTGAGCAGGTCGTTGAACTGCTCAGACCTGAGCAAGTCGCGGAACTGCTCATACCTGAGCAGGTCGCGGAACGCCTAGATCCAGAAAGCCCGGGAGACGCAAGTGAAACACGGGCCCCTCGAGCGAGGCAGCTCAGCAAGCAAGAGGGGCAGGCAGGCTCGCACGGCCCTCTATGGTGTCTCTCTGGCCCGCGGGCGGGGTGGGGGGCCTCAGCCAGACGGGGCAGCCACGCCTCAGGCCGGGCATGTCCCCCTACCGGTGGATTTCGGAGGGGAACTGAAAAATAGCCAAACATATTCCCAAATGGGAGTACAAATATCTTACAATACATATATATATATATACATGTATAAATATATACATATATAAATAGAAAGATCGTCCCCTGACCATTTGTTTGACAATTTTAAAATAATCCTCCTGTAGAGGGAGACGCCCGACGTAAGCCAAGCCCTGTACACCTCTCCTCCTGCGTGCGCTTTGTGAGCCGCTCGGGGCGCACGGCGCACGCGAGAGCTGCACGCAGAGACAACGCGGCCGGAGCCCTGGGCCAGGAACTACGGAGGTCGAGCACATGCGGGTGAAAATCTAACAAATTATCCCAGTGCGACCCTACCTAGGGGTTGGAGGATCTAGGAAAGCAACATCTAACATCTATATGAAGCTAAGTAAGCTAAGATGAAGCTAAGGTAAGATGAAATAAACTAAGCTAAGATGAGATAAGCAACGCGAAGCTAAGGGAACGTAACTGGGGGAACCGCGGGGCGGATACTGGCGGAACCGTAAGGGGCGTGCCCCACTGCCCGGCCCTTTAAGCTACGAGGTAAGAACCCTTCTAGGCAGAGCCTAGGTAGGGAAACATGCAATGGTTCAGTTTAGTTTTAGGCGATAATTGCGCGCTTCGTTCGCGCACCCACTTATTCACCCTTCCGCGCACCCGTCCCTGCACCGTGCGAATCCCTGGGAGATACACGTTAAAGTTGACCATACAACAGTTTTCTGCTGCATTTCTCGAGCTGGATCTGGCTGTTCAGGTCCTTGGGCCCGAACCGGGCGAAAACGCCAGGCCTGACGACGGGTTCTCAGGAGGGTCGTCCACCTCCCTACATGGACGATTAGCCTGACGATGAAGCCCTGCAGGGCCGCGCTGACCAGCTGCGACCTCTGCCGTGCCAGGCTGCCCACCGACCAGCGCATATGACAAGATGTGAAGACCTCGCCAGTATGAGCGTCTACTTTGATTGCCGCACGGGCTATACATGCAAGCACGCTTTGGGAAAACAGGAAAGGATCAAGAGGTCTGGCTGGGATCGCAATGGAAAGGATCAATAGGTCTGGCTGGGCTCGCAAGCCGCTCAACCCTGGACCTCTCCGGGGGGGGCATTCTGGGCTTATGTTGCTCCCATCGTACTGAAGAACCACTTCCAGAACACATCATAATGAATCACTTAGGTTGGGACATCATAATCCTGGGCAACATGTTCTGATCCCCAACGGATTTCCGACGGCCCCGCGGGGCCCGCACGCGGGCCCGCGAGCGCCGATCGAAAGAACACGAGACATCGAAAAGGGCGCTGAGCCCGGGTGCAGGCCGACCCGCGAGGGCTGGAGCGCATGGACCGTAGCCCTCAGACGGTCGCGTACAGTCGGGGCGTTGACCTAAGGAACTCTAGATAAGGGACGAGGCCCCTTTTTCCCGTAAGTGAAACTTCGATTTCCCATCGAAACCCTGAGCAAAACCAAAGGCGAACTGCAAAACAACTAAGGAACACCGAGCCCCTCCCCAACGAAAAGGGTTCCTTCCTCAGCGCCCCGACTGTACTTCGTGAAATCCTCCTCCAAATCGCCCCCAATTTCCTGAACAGTGCAGCCACGACTGCTGACATCCCGCGTCGCCAGTAAGGAAGCTTCCCCCGACTCTGTCGAGCGCCGGCCTCCACCTCCTCCTCCTCCTCCTCCTCCTAAAAATCCCCCTCCCCCTCCTCCTCCTCCCCCTCCTCCTCCTCCTCCTCCTCCTCCTCCTCCTCCTCCTCCTCCTCCTCCTCCTCCTCCTCCTCCTCCTCCTCCTCCTCCTCCTCCTCCTCCTCCTCCTCCACCACGGCAACACCGAGAAAGAATCCTGTTCAGAACGGGCGGGAACTGCTGCGCGCGGGGACCTTCGCTGTCCTGCCGCTGTCCTGCAGCGTCCCGCGCGAGAGGGGCAATCTCCTGCCGCTTCTCCTGATGCCTTCCTGCGCGGCGGCCGAAGCACCAGCTCAACGGGTACCCGTCTCGGTGGCGCTGTTCGACCGACCCGCACCGACCCCCGGAGCCGATGGGCGCAGCGCGGCGGCGCGGGCAGACATCCGACGATGTGTGTTTGGCTTTTGCGCGGCACCAAACAGCTCGACCCCTTCCCCGGCGGGCAGGTCTTCGCCCCGGGTCCGGTTATCGATGGCCCCAAGCCCGATGACGGGCACCGGAGGCCGACACCGAGGGAAAACACCGGGGCTGACAAAACCCAGCCCGTCGGATTTGGACGACGGAAATGGGAATGGAAAACCTGGGTATGATGCCCAACATCAAACTTTGTCCCAAACCCAGCGGCCGCTTATTGGACAGCCGGCCTCCTGTCTCAGATGGACGACGCTCGCTGGGACATCGACAGCGAGCCCTGTTCAAAACGAACATGAGCTGCTGTCGGTCTTTGGGCCCACTCTTTCCGACCAGTCGGACCTGGAACAGAAGAACATCCTCCAAGATCGTTAGGGGGCCACAGGCGAACCCTACCCCTACCCCCCACGATTTCTGAAGGGGAAGGTGGGGTTCACTTCGCTCGGGAGCTCCCGGTATAAGTGAACCCCACCCTCCCCCTCAGAAATCGTGGGGGGTAGGGGTAGGGTTCGCCTGTGGCCCCCTAATCGTGAGACCCTCCGCTGGCCCAAACTGAAGACGCTCGAGTGCACTGTACCCCCGAATGTACAAGAACGGCCCACAAACACCACAGGCACTATAGGGGTACCCTCCCCGGACCGACCTTGATATTATACTTCGGTCCGACCGTATCGTTTTGTCGGCGTCCCGCTTGAGGCATCTCCCATTTGGACGCCCGAAATGGGTACCGAAAGAATGGGTACCATGCCCAACAGCAAATGTTGTCCCAAACCAACAGCGGCCGCTGTTGGGCAGGCGGCCTCCTGTCTCGAATGGACACAAGCCGCCGCGGCGTGGACAGCGAGCCCTGTTCAAAATGAACAAGATCCGCTGTTGGGCATTGCACCCATTCTTTCAGTACCCATTTCGTGCGTGCAGATCCCATCTCCACCCGAGGGAGGCATCGTGCACCACCTCGCCGGGGGTGGCCCCGCCAATGGTACTGGCGCCGCCCTCTCCCTCCTCCGCGATGGAGGGCCCGAGCCAGGCTCCGCGCGGAGGCAACGAGGAGGCAACTCGGAGGCCTCAGACGCAGCGCTCCACACTCCCCCCCCCCCTCCAAAAAAGAAAACAAAACAACATTAGGATTGTGGATGCCACGACAATGGAGACCCTAACAGTCCTATCATTGAAGGTAAGATGTGTTTCAAATGTCGGACACATGTTCTACGCATGATTTGACCGTGCATTTACATGTTTCAAACCTGTTTCACACATGTCTTAGACATCAGGAAACTATTTGGCAACACGCTTCCTCTCCAGTGATCGTCCTCCACAACATTGGGCGGTGGACAAACCTCCCTTTAGTAGACCTCCCCTTAGTGAAAACGGCCTGGGACCGAAACCGACGGACCTGGACCCGCAAAACTGACGGCCGCGACGCCCTCTCGCGAACCGAAAACGGCCAATTCCTTAATCGACGTGTCAGTGTTGGGGGTTCTGTCCAACCCCGAAACATTGGGCCCGATCGCACCGATCGGAGATCCGGGTGGCCGCCGAGGCGTGGCTCCCCAGAGAGGTCGCGGCGGCACACGGGGCACGCGAGGGCCGTCCTTGGCTCCGAGGGTGCGGGCCGCGTGGGCCCCGCCAGCCGACCGGCCGCGGGCCGGGCACGGCGCTGCCCCCCTCCAGGAGGAGGAGGAGGAGGAGGAGGAGGAGGAGGAGGAGGGGGAGGCGGAGGAGGGGGAGGGGGGGAAGCTGCGTAGACCCAAGACGCATCCACGATCCTGCGACGAAAGGCCCCCGTCAAAATTCCCGCATCGCAGGCCACGTCTTGGGCACCACGGGGCGCCCGCGCCGACGCGGCTGGCTTCCCCTCAAAGATACCTTCGGCAATCCATACAGGATCAATGTCTCGGACCGCGCGATGTTCGCGCGGAAGGTCAGCTTGCGGTTGCGGCCACCGTGGGCGGCGCCACTATATGCAAAAACTGGGAGGACAAATGGAAGGCGTGGGAAGAGTTACGAGGGCATCCACAGCTAAAATAATTCTCTGACAAGTGCGACGCCTTAGTCACCAAAGCCCAGCAAGGAATGCAAAGGCACCACGAGGGGAAGTCAAAAGGCTAATGGGGAACAAAACCGGCGCCAGGATTTGCCCGGCCAGACGCCGGAGCTTTCGAGATGGACCATCCCAACCTTAGCGCTAGAACCCGATGGTATTGGACGCGTCTTGGGCAAAACTACGGGCATGCTCGCCCCTACGGATTCGCGCGCATGTTCTACCGCAGGCACGGGCAAAGATACCAAGCCGCAGCATCAGCGTCATTCGCCATTTCTTGTTTTTTTTGTGATCATCCTCGTCCACGCACCTTCGGCTTCCTCTGCATCATTATCTTGCCGGCCAATTCTCGGGGCCCCAGCCCGTCAGGCTATTTCGGCGCAGGCATCTTCTGCTTCGATGTCCACAGTTTGGGGGGCGGGGGAGCTTCCAGACTCTCGGGGGAGATCCAGACAGACATGTTCACCCCTCAAGACGATGCGCCTTGGCACATGGAGTGTGGGAGGTTTACGTGGATATTCAATGATTAAACGGGGAAAAGTCGAATCATCAAGTGAAGCGTATACGATTGACATATCATTTGAGCAAAACACATTCATGCGGAGCCGAACATTTCACATAGCATGGTTTTCCGGATTGTTTTATCTAGGGAAGCCAACTTGGAATCCAGATCCGACGCGGGAATCGGGTCTGCCACATCACATTCGGCACGTTATGCTGTTGACGAGTATAAAGTTCTCGGGCCAAGAATGGCGACGCTCAGGATCAAAATCGCCGGAGGCACGTTGGCGTTCCATTCCGCGCGCGCCCCCCAACGGCGGGCGTCCAACCAGAAACGCGGCAGAGATTCCACGACAACGTCGCCCACGCATCGCTCCAACAACGAAGCGCAGCAACGCGGTCGCCCCCGGGGGCAGCACTGCGAAGTCGCTGCGTCGAGGAGCGGGCGAAGCAAACAGCATTGGAGGACATGTTGTTCGAGGAAACGCACCCAAACAACGCCCCCCGCAAAAGACCAATCGAGAATTATCAACGGGCTGACGCGTCGATTGCGACACGGCGCGCTCGCCCCAACCCGCGCGCCCCCCCCGCCGCGGCCGCCTAAGCCCAGCCCGCCTCTGGGCCAGCGCCTTGGCCCGAGCCTCGAGCACACTGGAGACATTCGGCCCCCGCTGAGAACACCTGACTTTCATGCGCGCATGGATGAGAAGAACGAGAACAACGACAAGGCTTGCATGGGAGTCTACATCGCTTCAAAAACTCAGATGACACCATCTGTCAGGCCCACTCAAATCTGCATGCGACTGCGACAAGATGTGGAAGACGGGCACACGCAGGCAAAGAAGCATGGCAGAGGGCATGGTGAGTGAAACTGCGTATGTCATCACTGGTACCCTCGAAAAAAGACATCTCGCGGGGCCCTGGCGGCACCTGCGCATTGAGCACCATGCTTTCCATAAAGATTTGCCACGCCTATACATCACGAAAGCAAGCAACCTCTGATCTGACCTACCTATGTAAATGATCAGCTGAGTTCCCGCTGCAAGCCTGGCCACAAGTCTTGCAAAGAAGTGCTGGAACCTCGGACTCAGAGCTCCATGCACGGCTAGAGGAAGGAAGGCGACCTGAACGGCATTGAACGCGGTGGGCTGGACGACACCCACCCCCGGAGTCTTCCGGCACCCTGGGGATCTCGTCGAACAACTGCGCAACGCTGTCGGTCGCTGACAGCGAGGACTTCAGGAACAGACAGGAAAATGAATTGGCACCGAAGAAAACATTAAGGTCGACTGTCTCGTTGTAAGACTGGATCAACGTCGCCAGCAACTCACTTTTCAATGCAGCGCGCCATCCTGGCGCCCTGCACACCTGCCGCGCACGCGACGCACGAAGCTTGATCCAAGCTGACGAGATAAAATAAGACCAGGCGCGGAACTGCGCGCCGCGGTCCGCTGGCAAGGAGCTGCAAGCACTCGCCCTCCAGGCGGAACGTGGCCATGGCATGCGCTGGCGCGAAAAAAATACTCGACGAGCTGCGCGGGCGGGGTCACAAAGGCTTCGTGCAAGAGGATGGTTGCACAGAAACCGAAAACGAGCCCACGAATCCCCTTTTCCACACCTCGCGGACTTACCCACAGGATTCCCCCAACACGCGCCATTCCCAGCACGACCGATAAATGCACCGAGATACCCCCCATTCGAACGTATACATAACCTTCCAAAATCAAGCCCCATCTCGCCAATAAGATCCCGAATGTCTGACTCTGGATAATCTCCCGTGGTCGCCAGCCCCCATGTAATCCACCCACCACGTACCTTACGGTTCAATGCTATTCAAGTTCCCCAGGCACGTCCGTCGAGTCCCCGTCGGGCCGGAAATCCGCTCGTCGATGCACTCCGGGGTCTCCCCCCGAGAAAAAAAACGCTAAACACTCGTTAAAATAGACGCCGTCCGCCCTGCCCGCGAGGAGCGCCTGTTAGACTTGATCGAAAGCTTCTTGGCCAGACACCCCCACCGAGAAGTAGCGTCTGGACGGGCTCCCACCATGAGCAGGAGCTCTGTCGCGGAACCTCGTCAGTCCCTGCTCGAACTGCTCAGCCGTCGCCTCCCAAACCACGCGGCCCGATGCCCTCTGGATGATTCGCTGAGAAGGAAAAGTATCTCTGACTCTATACCGGCTAGAAGGAATCCTGCCCCAATGTTCGACCACCTGCGCCGCTCCGCCGTCTGCAGCGTCGGGCGCAGCGCCGTCTGGACCTTCCGCCCCTGCCACCACTCCGCGCCCATTGAGCGCTTTCCACACGTGCAAGTGTCTACAACGCTGCTGGGCCCTTTTGTCATCGTAGTTCTGGAATAACTGCCGCGCTGACAACATCCTCGATCCCCCCCTTCCACAGACGCTTCCGAAATACTCCTCACCCCCGCAGTAACACCTCCGCGTGCCACCCATATTCCACCCGCACCACCCACAAAGTCGCGCAGCACAGGCACGGCTCCGACATCTAACTTGCCGATGCACAAACTGTCCCGGGCCATCGCGCGCATGACGGCAGCGTGCCACGACGCCAGATCTCGCGCATGGAATGGATCGTCGATCGACAAACCTTCCTTAACACGACGGGCCGCATCGTGGGCGACTTCTTGCAGCCCGCGGAGCCGAGAAAAAGCGCCCTGGAACACCGCGAAATCCGCCCACAGGTCCGGCGCAAACTCCGAGAACAATGGCTTCTTGACGGCCCGCGGTAGAATCGGGGCCAACGACCTCCGACCAGGACTCATCTGGGCGTAGAGTCGTAGAGCGGGGCGCCGTCGCGCGGCCAGGCGAAGTCGACGACGGGCCGCGTCGGACCTGCCGCCGGCTTCCAAACTAGCAAGTGTCCTGAGACTAGGGATGTGCAAAAGCGATCCAAATGACTTGCAGACAGCAGTAGCTCCTCCTGCTCAACTCGAAAGATCGGGCATAGCTGCGCCAACTCGCACAAGGAATGAAATATGCTGGCGAAGAAGCTTCCCGCCGCATCTGCTTCGCTCGACACAGGTCCAGCTCGAGGAAAAATGCCGGGGGCCCCCAAAATGGAAACAATTGCGCTCACCCAGAATCCAAGCATCGTACGTCGTGACAGATTTTACCAGTGAGGCTATCCGTCAAACCAACCCATATTTCTGAAGCAAACGCCCCCAGGCCCCCCCCCCCCCCGAAGATGCACGATATGGCGCCGCCCCTTGGCGACCACCTCACGCTCCAAACAACTCCGGCGCATCAGGACCCCCAAGCCTCCTGCAGCTCGGTCGGGGCGAAACGCGCTCCAACCTCGGATCGACTGAATATCGGCGAGCAGCTAGCTGAGAACTTGATCATCATGCTGCTCAGCCAGGTCACGACTTCCTGCGGGACATGAAGTACACGCATTCCCTGTGGCGGCAAGTCCTACAAGTTGAACATCCCCAGAAGCTTGTCAATATCGGCCTGCTGGAAGTTGAAGCTCCTCAAACCGTCCGCCGCCGCGCGTGTCATCCTCATCGGCGGGTCGAGCGCGCCTTGGAAGAGGATCCAGATGTCGCCGTTCGCGATACTCATTCCTGACACTGTTGGCGCCCATCTTGACCGACTGGCCCCAGACGCCCTTCTGCGCCATCATCTCCTTCATCGGGGCCCAGATCCTTCCCAGTTGCCGTTGTCGACTCCGAACATCGCCAAGGGGGCAGCGCGGACTCGCGCATCATGCGCCGCGTTGTTGCGCACATCTTTCCATGTCATCGGGTTCTCAGTCACATGGCCATGAAGATCTCGGACCTGCGCTGCCGCGTCGAAGCGAGCGCTGTAACTCTGGCTGGTGCGAGCGAACTGCGCAGTCAACCTCTCGCGCATGCGCTGGGCATCGCGCCCCCCGAGCCTCTCGAGGTGCGCCGCGCAAGCCATCGCCAGGAGAGGTCTCGGGAAGCCACTCACGCACCTCCTGCTATCACCAGGGGCATCCTCATGCGCCGGTGTCCCCGTCGGCGCTGTGCTCGCAGCCCGCGAGAACTTTGCTGGGCGCGGCGTGCTACCTACAGACCCCGCAGAAGCCGACGCCGTCGCCGCCCGCGCCTCGCTCTTCATCGTGACCATGTCGCGCTTTACGACCTCCGCGAACGCGTTGAACTGCGCCCGTGGCGCAGCATCGGACTGTTCGGCGCCCCGGGGGGGTTGAGCCAACGCCGCCTCGATGCTGACCGCCCGCGCCTCCAAGGAGCTGGCCTTCACAACCTCACTCATGATGCGCTCGTGGTTCTCCGCAAGCGCCGCCATCTTCGCCTGCATATTCCTGGGCGCCTTCGCGTTCGTTCCCATGGCCAGGGCGGCCCTTCCATTCAAGGTGCGAGACTCGGACAGCCTGCGTGATCTCCTCGTCTACTTCGATAGGATTGTCGTTGCTGGCGGCAGCCGCACCTTTGCCAGAGCCGCTGCCTGACATGTCTGAACTCGGGACAAACTCTGGGCCGCCAGGGGGTGCGATACCCAGCGGTTGAAAAAAACTGGGGGTCTGTCCCCGGATCAGAGGTCTCCACTTGGTCCACAGGGGAACCTGGAGCCTTGAGCCACAATGGCTTGAGCCAAATTTGCTACGGACGTTGATTGCGACATGCTGACCGCGAACAAGTTCTTCGAATGGGAAGATGCCAACAAGAGTACCTACCAGAACTTGGGGGCACAACCTTTGCAATCAATACCGCTAGACTTGTTCTTTCAAATCGATCACGTGTTATGGCATCACTCGATGCTTTGTTGTATGCAAGAACGCTGGTATACCAGGTCAACCACCCTCAGTAGCCATTATCTTCTGACATGCGCTTGGAACTTACTGCATCAAGGGACTGCGAAGACGAGCTCCGGCTACACACATTGATCCGGAAAGCTGGAAAGATCGTGCGGCTTGGTTGGGCAATTTGGTTTCAGGTTGCAGTTGGGACGCGGTTCGGCACCTACGAAAGCAAGCGCCGCAAGCACGTGAGCGCTGAAGACTTGAATGGGGAAATTTGCGACACCTCCGCTAGACCAGAGACCCTCGCAGGATGTTTCGAAGAAGTGCAATGGAGAGTCTGCTACGCCGACGTGGTCCCCACGAACACCGAGATGATTGGGGGCACTTTGCCGATCAATAACGAGACGTTCTCCCTAAGCGAGCTCTGGGCAGCGATCTAGAGAATGAAGAATGGGAAGGCAGCTGGGCAGATGAAGCTGCGGAATGTTGCAAAGTTGTTGCTGAAGAACCGCATGCTTGTGGAGCACCTCTACACGCATGCCCAAGATGTTGGGAGACGCAAAACATAGCATCCACGTGGAGGCGAGCGAATGTGGTATTGCTGCTCAAGAGAAGGAGCGCTACCTTACAAAGTAACTACAAACCGATATCCCTTCTGGCAGTGGGCTACAACATATTGGCCTCGATGCTACGCTAGCGACTCCTGGATGGCTGGTGCGAATGAAGAGCGTGTGGGAATCTCAGTTCGGTTTCCGCCCAAATCGTGGCAGTTCAGACGCTTTGATGCTTGTCTGGAGGATGGTGCATGCAACTCAATGAACAACTGGGGAGGCGGATTATTTCTACTATAAGACTGGGCGGAAATGTCCGATCGCCTGAAGCCCCACAGCATGTGCATGGCCTCTGAAAGTTTTGGACTACCATGACAATTTGTCAACATTGTCCGCGCCATATACGCATAGCGGTACTTGGCTATAGTAGAACATTGTGGGACATCTTTGGCGAGGAAGCAACCTGCAGGTATCGCACAAAGTTGCCCTCTAAGCTCCTACGATTACATCGCTGTCCAAACTGTGATGCTGCACGACGCCCTGGACACATTGGAGCTAAGACCAAAACCGGAGTGTGTCGTATCCACGGACATTATACGCGGACGATACTCTCTTGGCATCGCAACATTCTGGGAATCTTCCACTGCTGTTTGCATCCTTTGTTACGGAAGGCCGTAGATCTGGTGTGGAGCTCAATCGGGATAAGTTGCAGATGAGATGTTCTGCAACAAGGGGAATACGGAGACCAACGCAAGAAAACATCAAACCCGTGCGGGAGGCAATTTGTTTGGGTGGGCTGATCTCTCGCGACGGCAAGAGCGAGCTGTCTCGGCGGCTGAGCGAAGGAGCGAGCGGATTGAAGCAGCTGCAAATGCATGGTCCCACGCCGCCATTGGATGGAAAAGGAAGTATAAGATCTATTCCGCCTGCATTTCGAGCAAGATCCTGTACTCTCTGGACTCAGTCTGCCTCCTCAAAACCGAATGAGATCGATTAGACGCTCTTCATTGCAAATGCATCCGGAAGATATGGGTATCCCACCATCGTTTATTTTCCAGGGTCGCCAACTCCATCGTGCTGGACAAAGCCGGAGCAAAACCACTCTCTGACCTATCAGCTGAAAAACTGACGGCGCTGCACACGAAGATCGCAAATGGAAGTCAGTCGTGCCTGGCGAAACAAATACTCTGCAATGTAGATGGCTCTCCCTGACAATGGTAGACTCGTACAAAGTGGGGGCGGCCGCGGCAATGTTGGGCCACCTCGGTCTACGAGCTCCTCTCGTAACCATAGGCAGGATCCCCTCTTCGTCATCTTCCCCCTCTTCCTCTTCCTCCTCCTCCTCTTCCTCCCCCTCCTCCTCATCCTCCTCCTTCTCCTCTCTCGGTTTCGTTTATATTTGCGGGGCGAGCTTCGTGGCATATTCATTGCGTGGTGCCGCCTTTGATTTTGGGCAACCACGCGGTTCGCTCTGATACGATATCTGCCCATATTTGTGTCGTTATCCCTCCTTCCCGAATGCGGGGCCAATGGGGGACACACCGCCAATCGGCCACGCGGACGGGACACATTCCGCTCTGTTCGTTCGCGCTTCATTCCCCTCAACGAGAGCTTGGTCGGTTCCCGACGTATCCGTGTCAGCTGCGCCAGCAGTAAAAGCGCAGAATGATCGATCCCACTTAGTGGGATAACCGTTTTCTTGCATGTGTTAGCGATTCATCCGAATTGTTGACAATCGAACATGGCTCCGTGATGGTGGTGGTGGTGGTGTATGTTGTGGACCACGGGGGGGTCTGGAAACCCAGAGACCACTGAAAGCCTCCAGAGCCGATTTTCTTCCTCTTGGCGACGCGCGGGGAGTGGGAGGAGGAGAGGCGGAGGGAGGAGGCAGGCGAGAAAGAGTGGGAAGGAGGGAAAGGGTTCAACGGAGGCCGCTGGGTTGTTGACGCGGTTCCGAGTCGGGCTGCGAACTGGCCCCCCAGATGAGGGGGTAGATGAGGAACTAAGGTTCCCCTGGCACCCTCAGACCCTCGAGCTCCCACCTGTGTGTTGCCTTCTCCTCCTCCTGGCTCATTCGAGTAGGGGATCGGCTACAGAATTGATGTACCCCATTCTTGAATTTCCAATCGAATCTGCCGAACCTGCGACGATTGCCCCGTAGATCTACGAGCATCCTACGTACAGTTCAAGATGCTCGACGAGAAAATGAGTCCTGGGGTAATTCAACTCTCCAGTCGATCCCCTGCTCGACTCACACGCTCCCTGCTGCCGAGTGCTGCTCCCCGGCGCCGGGCCACCACGAGGGCCCCCCTGAACCAGAGAGAGAGGCGGGGCTGTTCTGGCCACGGGAGCCTCGGCCACGACGAGGTTCCCCGACCCACCACCACCACCAGTGCGCCGGGCATCCAGAAGGACGCGTGGGCAGGAGAGCGCGCGATTGGCAACTCTTCGGGAAAGGACGAAAGGCGAGACGGAAAACGGAGCGCTTCACGACTGTGAAGCAGGAAAATGGGGCGCCCCACTGTGAAGCACGACGTTCCCCGACATGCTGGTGTTTCTCGGCAGGGGCTTCCACTGTAGCTGCACCCCAGGCAGACAGCCTGCCGCGAGCTGGGCGCCAGCTGTGTCCCCTCGCAGACCCAGACCTCCACCGTCTCTAGGTGGCGACACCCGAACCCTACCCCCTCCAACCATCGGTACTCCTGAATATGTCGATTCTCCTGAATCGATGGGGGGCGGGGGTTAGGGTTCGGATTTCGCCACGTGTCCGACCAATTCCGAAACCTGCAACCCGTCGCCCATCGAGCTGCCCGATCCGTTGATCGGCGGGGGCAGGGTTCGGATGTCGCCACCGATCTGTCCCCTCGCAGGCCAAAACTGATGTCGGTCATGTCCTCTTACAGGGGGTTTAGCAGACAAATAGAAAGTACTCAGAAAACACGTCAAACAAATAGCCAAAACAGTAGAGGAATCGTCCCCGGACTATGTTTTAACTATTTTTGGAGACTCCCTCTGTAGAGGGACATGCCCTATGCCGTCGTGTCTACGTCCGCGGCGCGTGCCCCCCCGAGATCCTGGCGGGAAGGATGCGGGGGTCCTGGAGGGAAGGGGGCCACCTCGAGGACACTGTTTTTTACCTGCACGAAGGAGCCCAGTGGCACGACGAACGACTGACGAAACGACAGACGACAGACGAAAACGACAGGGCGCGCGAGGGGAGGGAGGGAGAGGGGGAGGGAGGGAGGGCACTCAAAACAGGGAGGGAGGGCACTCAAAACAGGGAAGCGACGCAGGGCCACCTCGAGGACACTCACACAGGGGGGACATGGCGATCCCAACTCCCGACTTTGGGGGTCAGCGACTGGACGGCAAATGTTGAGCCGAACTGGGGGTGTTCGATGGGGGGGGGCTTCCAGTCTAGGTACGGGTGCGTCCAGGTGCGTCCGAGAATTTCCATTATTTTCGGAGCGACGCCAAGGTCTGCCCTAGGACAGTTTGACAACCCTGAGCAGCTACTTGACGGCCCTGGGAAACAGAACATGGGAACCATCAAGACCCCCTTCCTCCAAAACCCCGTTCCTTCATGATGACGTTTTTCTCATCGCGGATCGGTGCTTGATGGTCCAGGGGCGCGGACCGGGCATCGGACGGCACGAGCATGGTTGGACAAGCCCAGCCTGAGTGCTTTTGACCACGGCTATCTGGGTCAGGGCTCGCGAACATCGGCGGCCCCCTTAGCTGAGCAGACACTGGCCGCTCTTGTGAAACATGCGCTGCAACTTCGGGGAACTTGAACCTTGTTTATCATCGAAAATGTGGTATTTGCTCCATGGTTCGACTTTCAACATGTATTCGGCGTGGATCGGACCGACAAGCCGAACACGAAACATCGAAACAATGATCCGACTGAGTGTGGGACGAAATAATCCAAGAGATGCGACGATGACCTGGGCCGCCCGTCAGGGATTCTGCAAGGAGAGCAGCTGCGACCACACGTTGCAAGTTGCTATCTCCATGACTGCAGCTCGCGTGCAGGGCTCTGGATTATCAAGCCGATGACTCACAACGAAGTGTGGCTATCAACCAAAACTGCTGCGCTGGCATGCTGTTGAACCACCCGCGTCACGGTCTGAGGGCTTACGCTTCGCCGCCGCTCAACTGCGTGGGCGGAAATCAAATCCATATCTACAGCCTCGTAGCCCAGACTCTCTGGCTGCGAGCCCCATGTGATACACGGTGGCATGGCGCAAGTATCGATGATCCTCAGAAGGTGTGCTGGCGTCGACGTGCATCTGTCCACCGAGGTGTGCAGTACGACGCAGGTGGTGAAGTGAGGGCCGAGACAGACTGCGTGCTGTCGGTAGAGCTGCAAGGAGTGAATTACCAGCCTGGAACATATCCCTATCCCTATGCTGGGCATCTCCTCGTCACGATGCCAGTCTTAGGGATTCCCTCAGTTTTTCAGGGTGGACCCCTGAGATTGTCATCGCCTTTTGGCGTGTCGGTCTTAGGGATAGGGATAAGTTCGAGGCCGGTGAGTAAAGGCACACAGATGTGGCTTAGCAACACGTCCCGAGGATCTCCGAAGACGCCCGCGAGGAATCGCAGACCTCGACGCGCGCCTTCGTGGACTCGCGCCGCGGTGCGCAGACCGCGAGGGCATGGACATCTGGCATGAGGTATATACGACGGAAGCGGGTCCTGGACTTCTGTCGGGCGTGTCCCCCTACCAGGGGGGACTTTCGACAAAAAATAAAAAAAACGACCCCCAAAAAATAGCCCAAGGAGGCCAAAAAATTATCAAAAAATAGTCCCCAGACTATCTTTGGACTATTGTTTGACTATTTTCGGGGTACCTTTTTTTTCCTCGAACATCTCCCTGTAGGGGGACACGCCCGGCTCAATCCTGGACCTCGGGGCATCACCCCAGGACTGCATTTCCATCCTGGATCGCTTCCTGGTAGCTCCAAAGCCCGTGGAGGGCCCACGGAGGTCCAAACAGCGATGTACTCCGGCCGCGCTCGGGGCGAAGTGCGGATGGTCATCTTCGTCGCTTGTGAGCTGCGTCGACCGCTCGGCTGAGGGGCGCGCTCGAACCAGCGCCCGAGGCACTCGTGGTGGAAGTCGGCCGGCCCGCGTCGCGGGGCTTTTGGATAAAGGTACGAAGATCCTCCCGTGGCCACCCCCGAAGGGATGCCTTGAGACCCCGCTTCGAGGGGGAGTGCGGTCAAGCTACTACCAGTAGGAGCTCGACCACAAGAAACCGTCCACAAAAAACCCAGACCCCAGGACATTGTTTTTTTGTGGTGGGAATGTCACGCTCTCCACAACGAAACCGTCGAAACCCAAGAAACCCAGGGAACCCTGGAGACAAGCAGGGTGTTTCTGGGCATGGGCTTCCACCGTCCCAGACAGGACGCAAAATCCGCCACCTTACCTCTGGGCACGGAGTGGACGTGTCCTCGGGTCCTTTGCCTCATATCTTCTGAGCTCCAATCCTCAATCTTGAGGAGTTTCTCAGGGTCCAGACCCCCAATTTCTCAAACCTGCCGGGGCTTGTCGCGTGCCCTCTAGGCTCCCGCGGGGCTTGTCGCATGACTTTTCCCGAGCCCAGGACGACTCCCAGACGGGCCAAGAGGGCCCCAGGACGCCTTCGAGACGGCGTCGACGTCGTCGACGATGCTAAGTGGGGTGGGTGTGTGAGGGGCAACGATGGGGGGGACCAGCTCACGGGGGGAAACATCGGACTGGAATCGGCGATGCATCGCCGATAGATCGACGACAGGCCCCGATAGCGAAACCAAGCGCTCCTAGGCGGGGGGGGGCGATCGGGCCCCTACCGGCGATGAATGGGCGACCGGGGGTCGACGCATCCCCCCGTTAGGAGGCAACTACTGGGAGGTTTTCGTCGGAGAGATTAAGGAGGATTAAGCCCCATTTGGGAGCTGTTACGCCGGAGTGGGCCTCGGACTAAGCAGGATTTAGCCGGATTAAGCGGAATTAAGCGGGATTAAGCCGGATTGAGCGGCATTAAGCCAGATTAAACCGGATCAAGCCGGACTTCGGACCAGGGCAAAATCAGAATTTGACCTCCCAGGAGTTGCATCCGAACCCCCGTGAGCCGATCCTCCCCCGACGTTGCCCCTGCAGGCGCATGGTCAGCTCACCCGCAAGGGCTACCGGGGCCGGTGGATGTCGCGGAGCGCTGGCGCATAGTGGCCGCACATCGTGCGCCTGGCGGAAGGGTTCGGTGGCAAGTCACGGGAGCCTCCCACACCATCTTGTCGGCTCTTGCGAATCGACGCTAAACGACGCCAGTCGACGCTAGTCGACGGTAGCTCGACGCCAGATCGACGCTAATCGACGCTGCGTCGGCGCCATCTCATCGACTCTCCGACGCTAATCGACGCTAAAGACGGACTTGAAAGGGTATACAAGCCTCCCATGATCTGCTACCGAAGAAGGGGCAGCCACCTCCTCGCCCTGCTGCTCTAACTGACGCTCTCCTCCCTCTCAAGGTGCGCCGACGTGGGGGGGGCGGGGAGAGTGGGGGGTTGGCGCACCAGGGCCCGAGGAGCGTGCGCGGACGGGGAGGGGGCCAGGGGACGCGCGAAAGTAGAAAATCCGTGGCGAGGAGGAGGAGGGGAGGAGGAGGAGGAGGAGGAGGAGGAGGAGGAAGAGGAAAAGGAGGAGGAGGAGTAGGGGGGGGGCATGACATCGGGGAGATCTCGTTGCCACTCGATGCCTCGATGCTGCGGGCACTGGTGCCTCCAAGAAGGCGCTGCCATGTCCCTCTGTCGGCGGCCAACGCCACCAGTTAGAGTGGAATTCTGCGGAAGGAAAGGCCCCCCTCTAGCAGAAAAAAACGCCCCATGCACACTCCCACTCCTCCTCCTCCTCCTTCTCCTCCTCCTCCTCCTCCTCATCCTCCTCCTCCTCCTCCTCCTCCTCATCCTCCTTGAACTCCTGCAAACCTCTCTCCACCTCGTCCTCAACGATCCCATTCTCCAAATTTAACCGCCCCATCCTCTCGACATCTTACGGTCAGAGCTTCGGGGATAACGGCGCTCTTTTGGCTCCGAAAGGGGTTGGTGCTCCTCGAGGTCCTTTTGAGGGTCTTCCCTCTGGAGCTTTCTTGTGCGTCGCGGCGCAACTGGGGCCCGAAAGGGGATCCATCCAGTCCGAAAATACGTATGGCAAAACTTTCGCCGCACTGCCACCTCCTCCTCCTCCTCCTCCTCCTCCTCCTCCTCCTCTCCCTCCTCCCCCTCCTCCCCCTCCCCCTCCTCCTCCTCCTCCTCCTCCTCCTCCTCCTCCTCCTCTTCTCTTGCTCCTCCTCCTCCTCCTCCTCCTCCTCCTCCTCCTCCTCCTCCTCCAACTCTCGCCTTGTCCCCGTCATCCTCTCCCGCCCCCCCGTCCCCCTCGTCGTCCCCCTCGTCGTCGTCGTGGTCGTGGTCGTGGTCGTGGTCGTGGTCGTGGTCGTGGTCGTGGTCGTCGTCGTCGTTGTCGTCGTCGTGATCGTCGTTGTCGTGATCTTCGTTGTCGTCGTCCTCGTCGTCGTCGTCGCCGTCCTCGTTCCCGTCGTCCTCCTCCTCCTCCTCCTCCTCCTCCTCCTCCTCCTCTTGATTCATGCTTCCTGATGGCGTGGGTAGTCTCCGGCTGCCGCCTGCCCCCAGGGCCACTCGGCCTTGGGGGGTTGATCGAACTGGAGAGCCTGCTGAAGACTATCGCCGCTCAATGGAGAATCCCGGTGGGAGAATACTAACAAAAGGGGGGGAGGCGGTGGAAAACGGGACGAACCGCATCACGAACGTCATGGTTTCGAAGGGGGGAGGGAGACGGTTGAAGCTTGCAGCGGCAGGGGTGCGAACAGAAGGTGGCGAACGCGGGGGGGCCGTGGGCCGAGGTCCGGCCCCCCTCTGCTTCGGTCCGTTGGCCCACCTGGGCCAGCGCCTTGCAGGGTGCCCCAGGTCCCTCTCCTCGGGGGTGCCCACGCTGGTCGGCCTTGGAAAGGCGAGCGGCGTGAACGACGGGCGGCGCAAGCCGTGGGCAGCTTGGGCACTTGCTGTGGCCAGCGCGAACGGGGCGAGGAGAAAGTGGTGCAGAAGTAACGGCAAGCGAAGTGGAAAGAATGCGTGGCGGTGGCTCGACAACTCCGCGGGGCCCCCATGTGGGTGCCGCTTGCTGCGCGGGCAAGGCCCCAGGGCCCCTCCGTCGGCCCATAGGAAGCCCCCGCAAGCGCCCCCGAGGATAGCGGCGGGATCCCCCGCGTGCGAGCAGGCGTCGGCTTCTCAACGCGCCGACCCCGGGGCCGCCCTGGGGGGTTCCTCCGAACGCTGGGGGGGCTTGGGCCCTCCCTGTAGCGACGGCGTGGCGGCTGTTGGGGGCGGGGCGCGCTCGCCAAGTGGAAGGGCAGAAGGGCCCCTCCCCCCGCGCAGAGAAAGTCCCCCCGAAGCGTTCCCCGGAACCGCGGCTGGCCCCTCCCCCTGCCAGGCAGGAGTGCGGCACCCTTGAGTGGGGGATTTCCACCGCGCGCCGGGGAGGTTTCTGCCCT
This sequence comes from Prorocentrum cordatum, assembly GCA_963575745.1. NCBI lineage: Eukaryota > Dinophyceae > Prorocentrales > Prorocentraceae > Prorocentrum > Prorocentrum cordatum. Next base: position 155,864 of record CAUYUJ010003703.1, read on the forward strand.
TCGTGGCGGCGGCGCGGCCGTAGGTCTGTAGCCCCTGCCGCCAGGATGCCCGATCCTCATGCCCACTCCCCACCGTTAGGTGAAGCAGGCAACCGCGGTCGCGACTGCTGATGCGAGCAGTGTGCTGCCAACTGCTGGCGGTACCGTTGGCTGCGGGCGACTGGTGGGCCGCGGGGGCCGATGGGCAGCGTCGCAGAGCGGCGGCAGGGGCTGCGAGCGGTGAAGCGGTACCGCTTCAGCGGTGAAACACCCGAGGAGGGATGGTGGGAGGTTCGCGTGAGAGGGCCTCGAAACGAAAACGAGGAGGTGCCCCTGTGGCTGGCTGTGCTGCGGTGGGTTGCTGGCTGCGCTGCGGCCGCGGCCGCCCTGGCCCTTACGGGGGCGGCCAACAACGAGCGCGCGCCCTTCCACCCCCCCGGGCCAGGCCCCGCCCAACGCCGCCCCATCCCTCAGATTAGCGAGTTGAGGAGGGGTTAGTGGGGGCTACAGGGTGGAAGCCAGGAGGGAGGGGAGGTCGGAGGTCGGCGGTGGCCAGACTTCAGCAAACGAGCCGAGTGGAAGCGCATAGCTCGTGGGCGAAAGTGCCCCGCAAGGACCCGCTGCGTAGCACTGCTGCGGTTGACATCGTCGCCGTGTGATGAGGCCTGTGGCGCCCCTTTGTCCGCTGCCGTCGAAGATATGAGTCTAGGGATTGGACGACCAGCTGCGCCGCGGTCGATCCTGCCGGTGAGCGCGCGCGGGCGGATCAAAGAGTAGAGCAGAGGGCGGGCGCGGGAATATCGCAAAGGGCGCGTGTCTCCCGCCTGTCGCAATGCAATGTTCGGCAAAACAGCGCATTGTAGGCGGGCCAAGGCACTGACGGGCCGCTGCAAGGCTGGCCCCATCGAGAGACGAGAGCCTCGCGGCAATGGGCCGTCAGGGAGCAGTCTCCCGATTTGACGTGGTTCGGTACTGCTTGTATTCAACCTCGTACGGTAGCTATGGAGCTGAGACACCATCTGCTGCGGTCCCTTCGACTGCGGCGTCCTCGAGGGCCTGGTTGCTGTCGTGCCGCTCAAGTGTTGGTCTGGTTGGAATCGCGTCGGGGCTTGGCTGCTGGCTGTTACTTGGGAGCGTGGCTGTGCCCTGGTTGTTCTCCCCCGTGGGTCTCTCTGCCCGCTTGGTTTGGCTGCTAGAGTCGGTCGTTGTTCGTTGCGCCCCTGGCGGCAAATCCGTTTGCTGAACCATGCTGGCCTCGGCAGCCGCGTTTGGCGGCCCTCGTTGGGTCAGACGCCGTTGCTGCCACGCTGCGAACTGTGCTCAAGCTGGTGCCCACTTGCTGAAGCTTTGGAGCTCTCTGCTCTGGTTCAGTTCCTCGTTCCGCGTTGGTTCCTCCTGCGCGGGTGGGTCAGACTGTTGCCATGCGATTTGCGGGTCGGCTTGGTTGCCAGTCGTTGAATCGAAATTGGGGCGGGCAGGGTTGTGGTACGCTTGTGGCTGGGCTTCGCTCGGTTGCTCTCTGTTCGGGTCGTTTCAGAGGTCGTTGGCCCATCGGTCTCGCGCGTTGCTGAGCTCGGGCACGCTTGTTGCATTGCTGCCGTCGCGGCTATGCTTTGGAGCAAAAAGGAAAATGGCGTTCGCATGGACGCCAAGATGCAACGCATGGCAAGCTTGGTGGACATGAGCATGTTCCGCCACTGTGTAGACATGGCGCGTGGCGTCGGTAGGTCGTCTGCCTCGTCGTCGACTTTGTGGGTCAGCATCGCTGCTAGCTGGTGCCTGGCGAACTGGGCGAAGAGGGCCCGGCGCACGGTCAGGCGGAAGAGCCGCGCTTCTTGTAATCCGTCGAACAGAAAACCGCGGTTCAACGATGCCTCTACGTAGCTACTGACCTGTCCGTACTCGAAGCGCATGTCATTGTCTGCCCCGATGTCGCAGCGGTTGCTTGCGTTGCACACTCACGATTTAATATGCGATAATCATGTGGGTCTTGATCTTGAAATGTGTGGATACGCGGCCATGTGGAATCATGCAGTTTTTGGTCAAGCGCTCGAGCAGGCCCTGGCGACGCTCGCGTCGGTCGTTCCCAGATCTCACGTCTGGTGGCAGGTGTCCTGTCGGAAAAGCAATCATCCGAAGCGCCGTGTCCAGGTCGCGCATGATGTCAGCCTTGACTTGCACGGCCAATGGCGCGGTCGGCGCCGTCGCTGGGGCGCCGGCGGTGGCGCGCGCAGCTGCCGCTCCGAAGCTATCACGTGGAGTCATTGGATGTGGATGGCACCTCTTGGCAGGGGATATGGTGCTCATGTGGCCAGTGCATCGCATGCCCTCCTCCTTGGTCAGCGTTGCGCAGCGGGTAGGAGCAAAGCTGGGACGCGGCAAGAGGTGCCTTTTGTCGTGGCCCTGTTGCGGGGGGGGTGTTGATGCTTTCTTTTAGTGTCGGTGGTGTGGCATCGGCTTGGGTGCATGTGGGCCCTGTCGCATGAACGTGACTGCCCCGTCGCTGCTGCTTGATGCCCACCACTGGTTGAGCACTGGTAGCTGTGGCGGCGGGTAGTTCGTCATCTTGAATAGGACATCATTTGGCTGGCGCGTTGGCCCCAGCTGCGGCCTCACTGCCCGGGTCTCGCCCGCAGTCCGCGGGGCGCCCTCCTGCGCGGTTAGGCGAGCAATTAACTCAGCAGGCGCCCGTGAAGATTGACTGAAATTGCGAGCTCTGCGACTTCGTCGTTGTCGAAGGCGCTGATGTTGATATCGTGCCCACGGCCTCCCTGAACTCAGTCTCACTCTGGTGCATCTTGACGACAGTCTCAAGGGCCGATACATCGAGGTAGTAGGAGCGTGCTTATGGCGATATGTAGGAGCATGCTTGTGGCGATAATGACTCCGGGCTCTGCGGGAGCGGGGGCGCTGGCGGCGGCGGGCGCCGCGCGCGGTCGCGCGTAGAGGGGGGGGGGGGGCGCTGCGCGCTGATCGATTTGCCGTTGTAGAACGCGCTCTTGCCAGATAGAGCTCGCTTCCATCCTGTGCTCAGTCATACATTGGCTGGGCCACCCCATGTTGTTTCCTTGGTGCCAACGTGAACTTAGTGCACCTGGGCGTTTCATATGTCCGACTTGCCTTTCGCACTCGCCGGCGATCCATGGACGCGGTAGAGGCAGTCGGTGGTTGGGTGACATAGGCAGCCTGTCGGGGTGTCTCGTTCTTCTCAGGGCTTGTGCTAGAGCGTGCTCGTCCCGTGTCGCGTAGTCTGGCAGGTAGAACTAAGGGTGGTGGGCACGTAGGTGAAGGTGGGTCCGACTGCGTGAGTTTGGCTGACCGCTATGACGCGGTTTGTCGACTTCGGCTGGCAGGTGCTGCGTGCTGTGGCCTCTGTCTGTCATTTCTGGCAATATGCACGCTGCGCGCGCGGAATGCCGCCGCTGGTCGGTCTGCGCGTCGCAAAAACCTTGTTCAGCGAAAGCTTCGCTTGGTACTCGACCTCGAGGCTGTTGTATTAGGAGGCCCCCATGCTGGCCGGCTGCCTCTTGGCCTCTGCCTGCATGTCGGGCGCCATTAGGGACATGGCGACAGTGGTCCTGGCGACTCCGTGCGCCAGAGTGGGTTCTGGTGGCACCCACGGTGGTGAGACTGGACGAGGCGGTCGCGCGTCAGCAGTGGTCCCGGGCGCGGTGGGCATGGTGGCGGCAGCGCGGTGGCCGCCGATGCCCTCCTCGCACTTGACGTCGGCTGGCAGGCGGGCCCATCGCAGAAATCGTCGGCCGCGCTGGGTGGCCGTGTGACGGCGCCCCAAGCTGTGGCTCGCATCTCTCGAACACCTCGCTGAAGTGGTTGATGGGGGCTCTGCGCCCGGCCCTGCAGTCCACGAGGGGCCGCAATTCGTCGCCAGTGACATCTATCAGCGGCGCAGGGCCCCCACTGGCGCGCCCCCCCCCCCCCCAACTGCGCGGGATCCAGCTCGCGTCTGTGGCGCCATGTGGAACATATTATTATCGAAGATATGTTTTTCGCTTCGCGGGCGCAAAGCTCGCGCCCATGGCTGCCGGCGCGTCGGTCGAGAAGAGGAGGAGAAGGACGGGTGGTCACGGCTTCACAGGAGTCCTGCAAGTTCCTGTCCTGGTCGGCGGCGCGGAGAAGGTAGGAGCGGGCATGGGCCTTTCGATGCGTGGCCTTTCTGCGTCTGGTAGGTCTGCTCGTTTCCTTGCGGGTCTGGTCTGCTCGTTATTGCGCCTGCTTGGCCATGACCTCGTGGATCTGGTCAACGTTGGACACTTCCCTGTCTCGTGGACCTGCTTGTGGAGGAACATGGTAGATCAGGTTCTGCTCGGCCATTTCCTCGGCCCTATCCCGTAGCGGGGCAACGACCAGTGCTTGTCGGACCGCGCCGCCGGTCGAGGCGTCTTCCCTGGGTCTGACCCATGCTGCTGTCCTGTAGTGAGGTATCTGGGTCAGTCTTGCTAGTGGCGGTCCGCGGTGTTTCTGTCGGTGTCTCTGTTGTTTCTGTCAAAGAGTACATGCTTGCGTCGTCGGCCTTCTCGGGGGTGTCTCTCTTCCATCCGTGGTCGGCGGCGCGTTGGTCCGGGGTAGACTGTCTTCATCCATCCTCTCGGCGCGTTGGTCACGACGGTTACCTGTCTAACTTCCAAGGCCGCGTAAGTGCACTCCTTGGATAGCGCGTCGGACTGTACTGCTTCTCGAGCTCTGTCTGGCGCTCGCGCTGCTGGCGCGAATATTTTGTCGACGGGTCGTAGTCGAGGAACTCCATGCCAGGTCGGATGCCCTGGCCGCGCAGCAACCTCGGCCGGTCCTTCTGGTGAAACTCTGCTGCTGCACGCGGTGCATTGACGCGTCTGTCATGTCGTTGTAGTTGCTGTGATCGCGCTGCATGACGTTGCGGCCAAGTCTCCGTGGTCCGCCGTTCCTGATCAGAGCCATCCTTGCGAATGTTACATTGCGTAGTATGTTGAAAATGTCGTATTCGATCGTCGCGATGTATGGGTCGGTTCCGCCGCCTGACTGTCGGCCCCAATCGAAGTCGACTGTTGGCCCCATGACTTGACTGACTCTTCCACGGCGAATTGCGTTTCTCAAGACTCGGATACAGCGGCGTTGCGCCCGGTTCCTTGAGCCATCTGCTGCAACGGGAGTAGGATGGAGAGGGACGGACGGTGTTGCGGGCAATCGCTCTGCGCAGTCGCTCCGGTCTGTTACTGGTCGACTCAGGGGGCAGCCCCCCCTCGGGTCAGGCGCGCGAGAAACCCCTGGTAGACGCAGCTGAAGGTCGAGTTGAGGTAGCGCCTATCATGGGACAAGCCCGGAGAAATATGTGGTCCGCACGGTTGGCCGACGGACCCCTGATTGACGCGGTACGAAGGTCGGTCTGTGCGAGGTGGCGGTGGGCCATGCAATCCGCGCTGCGTCGAGAGTCAAAGTCTGGGCCCAGTGGCGTTTTGAACGACGAGTACGCCTCCACGATGTACAACTCTTCTGTGGTTGGCGGCGCCGCCCATCTCCTCCTCGCTGCCTCGGACAATGGTGCTGCTAGAATCTCGGTGAGCTCGTTCTCGTAAGACATTGGCTACTGCGCTTCGCCACGTGCCGTCCTCGTTGCGCCCGAGCAGTGACGGATGGGCCCCTGGTCCATGGTAACACATGCATGCGCTGGGCTTTGCGATGATGCGAATAGGGAGACCTGGGGCGCCAATCCCTAGTAGGCTTGTGGGCGTGCAAGCCAGTCGTTCGATCATGCACTGGTCGGAGAGCACGAGTCGTACATTGGGTCGACGTAGACGGTGTTGTACCTCAGGTAGTAGCCAAATGCTTAGCACTTGCCTGCTGCTGCGGACCGTCTGGGGGGCCCCCGCGACTGCTGGTGTCCCCGCGGCGCCACGTACAACATGAGTGCCGCTGCGCGCGGGAGCTGGTTGCAGATGTCGCTCGGGCCGTTTTCCATCGCCGCCAGGTAGACTAGACTCCGCGGTTGGTCCCTGCTCCGCAATGGTCGGGGTTGGTGCTCGATGTCAGGTAGGTCTCTCATTCTCGCTGCACATCGTGTCACGCATGGTGGCCCGGCCATCGCGGCTGCAACTCTTCCTTCTCGTATCTGGTTGATCCAGATGTCGATTGAGGCCAGTTGGTCAGGTCCCCAACGCTGGCGCGGTTACCGACGTCGACAGACAAGCGTCGACCTGCGTGCTGCGTGGCGGCTAGAAGTGTTCAATCCATAAATGCGGGGCCCATTCTCGACTATGCCTACTGTGCAGGCGCAGAACGAAGCGCGCCGGCTGTCCCGCGGGTCGCGTTATATTATGGTTGGTCGTCTGTCGGCCAGCTGCTGGTAGCTCTACAGGTGGGATTTTGACGCGAGCTGCACTATTGTCCTTGATGACAGTAGGCACGGGGTCCGGTTTGTAGCTGGAGATGTGCACGCAATGAGGTGGTATGCCTGCTTGCGCGCTGGCTCGCTGAGGAACTCGTGTGTTTTCGCGTTTGCGCTAGGTCTCCTCGTCTTTGTGCGATTGGGCAGCTGTCATCCATGGCATCGCGCATGATGGCGTCGCCTGGAGGTGCTTGACAAGCCTCGCATGCGCGCGCGGCACTGGCAACTGCAAGTCATGCGCGTGGAGCTCCGAGCCCATCGTGTAAGGCGGGTTCCGTTTTTGTGGGCGTAGTAGGCGTTCCTCATTGTGAAGGTTACTCCACACTGGTAGCGCATGAGGGTCAGTGGACCTGGTGGCGGTGGGATGCTTGGTATTGGTGGCATGTCGTCTGTGTTTTAGTTTGGCTCGAGGGCTCTGTGTCATTGTTCCTGGTGGGCTTGTTCTGCCTGTCGTCGTAGATATATCGTGGCTGATTTGCTCACTGTGGTCATGGAAATGTCGATCTCTGCGCGCGCTGCTTGTAGGACCTCGTATATGTCGGCTGTCTCGGTCGGCTTATCTGCGGTGCCCAGGTGGTCGCATATCCATTGAACATCGTCCACTACCGTTCTTGGCCAAGAAGTCTGTAAACTATATTTATGCAAGAAGCAGCCGCGATGGATGCCGTAGACCCCTGGCCCGCCTTGCCGCGTCGCGCGGCATGCGGACGGCGGTTGCTAGAACCTTGAGAATGGAAACTTTGCCCTTGGAGCAGCAGCCAGTTGCGCATCGCCCCCCCTTCACGCACTCGGCTTCAAGCGGCGCGTTGCCCATGCCTGCGAAGAGACCAATGAAAACCAACGAGTCGTTCTACAATACGTTCTTGTCGTTTCTGCTGTTCACGTTTGAAAACCAGCTTACGCGAGGGTCCTCTGATCACCATGACCATGTTTGTTTGTCGTTTGACCTCGGGCCCCATGCTAGCTGCAGCCGCGATGACCGCGTCGAGTGCTGTCTGGGAGTCCACTGAGTCGACGGTCTGGCCGGTGCAGCTGCTGGGCATGGATGCGATGTCCTCTTTGGCCATGTGCTCCTTTGTAATCCTGGATCCGATGCCGAATCGTAATATCATGGCATTGGTTTACATGGTGTTGAGTCATGCCGTGGCCGTGCCCTGTTGCCTCGACGATCTGCGCTTTTGTCGTCGCCGTCTGCGCTGCTTGCTGGGGGTAGTCGTAGCGCGAGCAGTCAGGTCAGCTACGAATGACGCACTTGTGAAAAAGGTGCCTCCGTCGTGTCCTTTGATCGGCTGTCGGCCTCGCGCGAATGCGCGGCGTGCTTCGTCGTCGCGGTCGATGTCGAACCGTGCCCCTCGCTCGAGCGTGTCCGTAGATATTGCCCTGGTAATCCTCGCAAATGACACGTTGCGAAAAAATGTTGCATAGGTACTCCAGGCCGCGCGCCCGCGCGCTGTTGGGGGGCGCGGGCCGATCCCCTCGGATTGGCCCAGAGGTCGGCACGATCACCCCTAAGCAGTGCAAACAGGCGCTCGTCGCCCATGTTGTTGTCGACGCGAGGAAGGCCGCGCAATGCTTGCTCAAGAATGGCATGGAAGGCTGGTGGAATGTCCACGCTGTCGAATTGGTCGCTTCGGTCGCCTTCATCAACGGTTAGTTTGTAGCGGAACTCCAGCACCACCGCGTGGCAAGCGCCCTTGCAATTCATAGGAGGATGCCACTTCTCCCGTTGGCCTTCAAGAGTTGAAGATGTCGGTGTAGGCGGGCGTCGCACGGGCGGCGAAGTAGGCGCCCCTGGCGGGCATCGCTCCGCATTGGAGCTCAGCGGAATCATTCGTCGATCTGCAAGCCGTTTGCTATTGGTGCCTTTCTTTGCTAATGATGCCAGCCATCCTCATTTGCGCGACAGTGGCTCCACTCTTGCGAGCTGAACCTTGGCGAGGACAAGGTGGTAAAGACATGCCATCTCGTCGCTAGTGGCGAGGCGCATGTCGTCGGTGACCTGGCCAGGGCCTCCATGTCGACGCGGCGTGGCCGCGCGGAAGCGGGCCCGGCTCGCTTCCCGTTTGTTGAAGCAAATGAAGACGGCGTGGTTCGCGTCATCGTTGCATGTGGTTGTTACGCCGTCGGCCTCGCGCGTCCTCGCGTGGTCAGCTTAGCCGAAGTGGCCTAATTCTGCAAGTGCCTGTTCCTGCTCCCATGTGCAGCGGCGCTCTGTGGCCATGCACGGCGGCCTTCCGCCGCGGCGAAGTAGACGCTTGACCCCTTCCCGCGCAGCTCTGTCATCCTGCCTCAGCCCTTTGGCGTCGGGATACTGTTGGCGCCCGCCTCCAGGTGGGCGCCCTTGTCGGTGTCATAGGCAGGCACTGGTAGCAAACAATAATCCAGCGCGATCTGCCTGATGCCACGCCACACGAATACCCGCCCTTATCAGGTTGATGAGAGCTGATTGGTCATCTCGCGCGTGGCAAGCTGCGGTTGCAGGTATCGCCCCCGACAAGTAGCATGCCAACTTGGTCGTGCCAGTGCGAGCCCGCGTTGGTTGAGGCTCCGCACGCCGTTCTCGCCGCGACGCATGGCAAGCCCATCGTAGGTTGCGTCGATGATGTAGGGCTTCAAAAATTTCTGAGTAAATTATGCATGTGCCCTTTGTCCGCGGCCGCTCTGGCGCCCTCGTTCAGGTTGTGGGCGCGGTCGTTGACACGAGTCGCTGATGTCGGCGCCCCACGTTTGAAGTGGGATACCTGGGAGTGTATGTTTGGAGTAGCGCCTGGTTGTTTTC
>CAUYUJ010003703.1:170000-247500 GCA_963575745.1 Prorocentrum cordatum
TCCTTCCTCCCTCATCTTCCTCTTCGCCCGCCCCTGGTTTGTGATTCCCTACTCGCCCCCGCGCGCGTCGGCTCCCGATAGGGGGCCCCGCCGCCCTCCCCCCCCCCCCCCCCCCCCCGTAGAATCATAGCTCGGGCTGCAAGTCCATGGACGAGTGGATCCATTCCCCCCCCCCGGCCCCTTGCATGAATTATGATAATGGATATACTCCGGCAAAAGAATTGGACCCACGAAGATCCCACGCCAAAAAAATAGATCCACAAAACACGGAAATTTGATCCACCTGACTCTCGCACACGCGCAATTGGATCCAAATTGACCCATGCGTTCCAACTCAAGAAGACACAACTTTCGGCCTGGGGATGAAGAGTGTTGCGCCCGTTCTGCCCTCCAGCACAGGGGCGGCGGCGGCGCAGCACGCGCAGCGTGCCCGCATTGGCAAGGGAGGCGGGGGTCAAAACCCCACTGAAAAAGTTTTGCTCCAGTTCCGCCTTTTCAGCACAGGGGCGGTGGTGACACAGCGCACGTAGCATGCCCGTGTTGGCGGTGGAAACGGGGGTCAACACCCCACTTGAGCAGGCCGAACGATTGTCCTCTTGAGGCCCGCATGACAAAAGGCGACGCGTCGTGCTCCCCTCCCCCATCTCTCGTCCCCCTCCTCTTCCCTCCGCCCTCATCCTCCCACGCCCCCCTTGCACTTCCCCCATCCCTCCGCTTCCTCCCTCCTCCGCTCTCCTCTTCCCCTCCCCCTGACTCTTCGTTTGTCCACCTCCTCTTTCTCGTCTCTCCTCTCCTTCCTCGTCGTCGTCCTGTCCCTCCTCTCCGTCCTTCCTCCTTCATCTTCCTCTTCGCCCGCCCCTGGCTGGTTTGTGATTCAGCACAGGTGTGGCGGTGGCACAGCGCACGTAGCATGCCCGTGTTGGCGGTGGAAACAGGGGTTAGCACCCCACTTGAACAGGCCGAACGATTTTCCTCTTGAGGCCCAAATGACACAGGCGACGCGTTGCGCCCTCCTCCCCCTCATTCGTCCTCTTCCTTTTCCCTCCGCCCTCCTCCTCCCCCGCCTTCCTTACACTTCCCTCCTCCATCCTCTTCCTCCCTCCTCCGCTCTCCCCCTCCCTTCCTCCTGACTCTTCGTTTGCCCACCTCCTCTTTCTCGTCTCTCCTCTCCTTCCTCGTCGTCGCCCTCCTCTCCGTCGCTCCTCCCTGATGTTCCACTTCGCCCGCCTCTGGTTTGCGATTCCCTACTCGACCCCGCGCGTCGGGCCCCCCGGTTGGCCCCCCCCCCCCCCCCCCTCAGAATCAAAGCTTGGGCTGCAGGTCCAAGGCTCCGTGGATCCATCTCCCCCTGGGCCCCTTGCATGAATTAGAATTATGAATTTATTCCAGCAGGAGAAATGGATCCACGAAGCGTCCACGCCAAAAACTTGATCCACAAGACGCGGACATTTGATCCACGTGACTCTCGCACACACGCAATTGAATCTAAATGGACCCATGCGTTCCCACGCAGGAGGAAAACACTTTCGGCTCGGGGGTGACGAGTCCCACTCTGCCCTTCGGCGCAGGGGCGGCGGTGGCTCAGCGCACGTAGCATGCCCGCGTTGGCGGGGGAGGCGGGGGCCCAAACCCCCCTGAAGAGTTTTGCGCCCCTTTTGCCCTTCAGCTTAGGGGCGGCGGTGGCGCAGTGCACATAGCATGCCCGCGCTGGCGGGGGCAGCGGGGGTCAACGCCCCATTTGAGCAGGCCAAACGATTTTCCTCTTGGGGCCCACATGGCAGAGGCGAAGTGTCGCGCCACCCTCCCCTTCACTCGTCCTCTTCCTCCTCTTCCCTCCGCCCTCCTCCTTCCCGTCTCCCGTGCGCTTCCCTCCTCCCTCCTTTTCCTCCCTCTTCCGCTCTTCTCCCCCCCTCCTCCTCCCTCTTCGTCTGCCCGCCTCCTCTTTCTCGTCTCTCCTCCTCTTCCTCGTCGTCGTCCTCTCCCTCCTCTCTGTCTTTGCTCCCTCATTTTCCTCTTCGCCCGCCCCTGGTTTGCGTTTCCCTACTCGCCCCCGTGCGTTGCATCTCCCGGTAGGGGGCCCCCTCTCCCGTATGATCATAGCTTGAGCTGCAGGTTCACGGCTCCGTGGGTCCATTTCCCCGCGGGGCCTTTTGCATGACGCGCCACTACGAATTCGCGCCAACAGGACCCACGAAACCTCCACGCCACAACATCGGATCCACAAGCCGCGGAAATTGAATCCACATGGCTCTCGCACACACGTGATTGGGCCCAAATGGGCCCACGCGCCCCCATACAACAGGAAAGCATGTTCGGCGTGGGGGTGAAAAGTTTTACGCCCCTGCTGCCCTTCAGCACAGGGGCGGCGGTGGCACGGCACACGTGGCGTGCCCGCGTTGGCGGAGGGGGCGGAGGTCAAAAACCCGCGAAGCGTTTTGCACCCCTTCTGCCCTTTAACACAAAGGCGGCGGTGGCGCAGTACACGCACCATGCCCGCGTTGGCGGGGGGAGCGGGGGCCAGGGCCCCATGGGGGGTTTCGCGCCCCTCCTGCCCTTCAGCACAGGGGCGGCGGTGGCGCGCGCCACGTCGCCTGACCGCGTTGGCGGGGGGGACGGGGGTCAAAACAAAAAAAAACTGAAGAGTTCTGCGCCCCCACTGCCCTTCAGCACTGGGGGGGGGGGGGGCGGTGGCGCGGCGCGCGCGGCGTGCCCGTGTTGGCGGGGGGCGCGAGGGTCAAAACCCCATAAAGAGTGTTGCGCCCCCCCTGCCCTTCAGCGCAGGGGCGGCGGTGGCACCGCGCACGCGGCATGCCCGCGTTGGCGGGGGGGGGGGTCAAAACCCCGCCGAAGAGTTTCGCGCCCCGCCCGCCCTTCAGCACAAGGAGGGCGGCGGCGCAATACACGTTGCATGCCCGCGTTGGCGGGGGGGCGGCGGTCAAAACCCACTTGAGCAGGCCGAAAGATTTTCCGGTTGAGACCCGCACGACACAGGCGAAGTGTCGTGCCTCCCTCCCCCTCACTCGCCCTCCTCCTCTTCCCTCCGCCCTCCTCCTCTCCCGCCTCCCTTGCACTTCCCTCCTCCCTCCTCGTCCTCCCTCCTCCGCTCTCCTCCTCCCCTCCTCCTGACTCTTCGTTTGCCCTCCTCCTCTTTCTCGTCTCTCCTCTTCTTCCTCGTCGTCGTCTCCCTCCTCTCCGCCCTTCCTCCCGCCGCATATTCCTCTTCGCCCGCCCCTGGTTTGCGTTCCCCCACTCGCCCCCGTGCGTTGTGTTTCCAGGTAGGGGAAGCCCTCCCCCGTATAATCATAGCTTGAGCTTCAGGTCCAAGGCTCCGTGGGTCCATTTCCCCCTGCGCCCCTTGCGCGCCTTATTTGCGCGCACTTATTCCAACGAAAGAATTGGATCCACGAAGCTTCCACGCCAGAAAAGTGGATCCACAAGACGCGGAAATTGGATCCAAACGATTCTCGCACACACGAAACTAATTGGATCCAGATGGATCCATGCGTTCCCATGCAAGAGGAAAAGACTTTCGGTCTACGGATGTTTGTTGCGCCTGCCGTTATAAAAGGGGCCTTATGCAATGCCCGCCAAAGGTAGGTCGCGCCCTCGTCGAGCACGGAGTCGGCGCCCCACATCCCCCCCCCCCATTCTTCGAATATTAGTTCGAAGACGCGTCCCGTCTGTAGCCGGTGCTGGCGCAATGGTGATCGATGGCTCTGTCGAATTTGGCAGTGGTGGCGGCCGTCGCGCGCGGGGCGTTGCCCTCTCGACCGCCACTTTGACTGTTGGATTTGCTCGGTTTATTGAGCTGTCGGAAGGGCGCCATAGCAGGTCAACTTGTTCTGTCGGGGCTTCGTCATGCGCCCGTCTTCCTTATCCTCTCCAGTGGCGGTGGGAGCGGGCAGTTGCCCCGTTCCGGCGGGCCTCGCCGGTCTGTCGGTCACGCGCAGTGGTGCCCCAGAGGCGCCGCGGGTGGCGCGGGCTGGACCTCGCCCATCGCCGCGTCGACGCCATCAGCTGGAGTCCGATCGGGCTCCACCTGCGTCGGCTGCGTCGTCGCCGTGGCAAGGTCGGTTGGCGCGCTGGCATCCGGCGTTGCCGCAACAATGATGCGCGGTCCGTCTGGGTCGATGGTCGCCCTCATGGTTCTTCGCGCATGGGCGAGTGGAGCTGGGCGCTTGCGCGCCGGCGTCAACGATGAGCCCCTGCCAGGTGTGCCAGTGAGGCGTCGTTCTGGGCTGATAGCTTGTGACGCCATCTGCTCCGTTGGAGCGACGCCGCCACTCCTCCTCGCAATTGGCGACGGGACGTCGATCGAGATGATCACTTGCGTGGGCGAGTCAATGGCGCAATGGGGCGTCAACGTAGATGATCTCTTGCGTGGATGAGTCTATTGGCGACGGGGCGCCAATGTAGATGTTCTCTTACGGGGCGTCAATTGAGCTGGTGGTATCGCGCCGTCGGCCCGCGCTGCAGGCCCGCGACTCTCCTGCCCGACATTCGGAACGCGCGCCGCCTGCGGTGCCCACGATGCACTTGTCGCCCTCGTCGGGGGAAATGCGGCACGTGGCTCGTTCGTGTTCGACTGGCTGCGACGAGACATCCGCGTGCGAGACAACCTCCCTGGCGGCGTCTTCGGCCTGCGACCGCGTGGGCCGCGTCATTCGTCCGCCAGCGGATGCTGCGACATGAGCTGCACCGGCGGTAAGAACTGGCGAAGTCCTCGCCGCGCGCTGCGATAGCTGCGTCGAGGGCCTGCTGGAGAGCGCCCACCACCTCCGCGTAGTTAAGGCCACCGCGGGCTTCATCGCAGTCTTGTCGGGCTTGCCGGCGCACTTCGATTGCCTCCTCGGTGCGCCTCAATAGCCCTCGCTTTCCTCCATTGGGCCTCGTCTTGGCCGTCGATGTTTTCCCGCGTTCCAGGGCGCGACGTTGCTCTGCTACGCCCATTTCCGCCATCTGTTCCATGAGCTGCACTCGCCCTCCAGCTTGGAGCGCGTTGTTGCGCGCCTGCTGCTCGCGCGTGATCACGTCTGCGACTACGCTTCGTAGGTCGTGATCTGCTTGTCGCGCATCCCCGGCGCCCGTGAATGGAACGAGCCGTTCCATGTCGACGACTCGTTGTTGGCGTTCCACTTGTGCATGCTGGATGGTGGCTTCTATGTGCATCTCCTTCTGCCGCAGTCATTCATGGGCCAGCGAGCCTCTGTTTCCCGCGTCGTCCAACTTATTGCACAGCAGAACTTGGCCGTCGCAATCTTTCGCGTGCACCTCTGCCGCCGCTGCTTCTACGCCTCTGCCGCCGTTGCTTCCGCGCGCGCGATCTGCTACCGGCCATGTTGGAAGACGGCTGTCTTTCGTCCGCAATGCACACTGCCAATCCTAGCTGCCATTCCACGTCGGCGCGGTCTCCGTTGCAATCGACGCGCTTCTTTCGCGCATCTTGGAATTCATTCTTCAGCATTTCAATCGAAAGTGCGCGTTGGATGTGCGCGTTGGCCTCTGTCGTTCGCGAGGCCCTTTCCAGCTCCTTTCCGGCCCCCTCGAGGGCCGCCTCCATTCGCATTTACATGTGCTGGCGGTGGGGTGCCATCTGCTCGGTAGTCTGCTTGGCGCTGTCGATTTCGCTCAGGAGCTCGCCGTGGTACCCTGGTGCCCTGGCTGCTTCTGCATATCGGTCGCGCCCATGTTTTGGTGGGCGGCTTCTTCTGCCTTTCGGAGGTGGTCTCTAAGGGCGTGGACCTCGTTGTTGGAATCGGTCCTCTTCCTCTTGATGTCGTAGGCCATACGCTGGTTAGCCTCATTGGCAGTCCTGAGCAAGGTGCCGAAGTCTTGATCGTCTGTAGTCTCCCCGGCACTCGTTTGTCTCCTTGGCGCAGGGGTGAGGATCCTGTTTTTTGTGTAATACCTCGTTTTGTGGTTTGTCGGCCATGTAGTCGGCAGCCTCGTCGTCGCTGTACTGGTCGCCCCTGGCGTTGCGAATGGCCCGCTGGTGCTCCTCGGCATGCATCTCTAGCTCGTCCACGTAGACCTGTATATTTCCTAAGCGGGTCTTGGCGCGTTCGTAGTAATCCTCCACGGTCTGCTTCGTTGTCTCGATCTACCTTGTCTGTTGGGCCAGTGACATACTGTTGCGGATGAAGGCCTTGATGAAGGCGATCTGCCCCACGGCATTAGGTCGTCCTGGTGCACCATTTGTGGCACTGGCCGTTGCGGACCACCTCATCTCGATGTCCTTGATATTATTACAATCGCCCGTTTGCTCGGGGTCGTTGGGTGGTAGTTCCGAGTCGTGCCTCCTGGTAGCGTAGATCCCCCCCATGGGCACGACGTTGCTGATGGTGTTGGCGATTTGGTCGTTGTAATTAATGTCCTCCTTCTTTTGTCGCGTTTGTTCTCCATGAGGTTGATGTTTGGTCAGGCCCCTGCCCCTGTTGAGCTTATCCTTGCATTTCGGGGTCCAGTTGTCTGGCTCATTAACGTCCTTTGTGGTCCTTCGGTCTTTTTCTACCGTTGTCATTGTTGCCCTTGCCGTTCTGGCTGTGGCTCCACTTCTTGTGAGGGTGTTCCTTGGCCCGCTGGTCCGTCCAGTGGTGGATTTTGACGCGTGAGAGGCTCGCTCCACTTGCCGGCGCAGTGGGTCTCGGCGTAGTTGGTCTTCTTCGTGGAAGGCTCGGTGTTGTTCACGATCCGCTTGCAGGTGCGCTCCATGACGTCACCATAGTCTGTTGGAGCTTGTGGTGCATGTCGCGGTGGTTGCTGGGCACTTCGGTGATCAGCGGAGAGCTGGCGTGCTGTGTAAAGCTGGCGCTAGATTTCGTGGCCAATAAGTAATCGCGCAAAGGCGACTTGTAGCAGCACTCGCGTTTTCGCTCGCTGTTCGCGTACCCGGCGGTGCCACGCTGGATTAATCGACGAAGTCTTGGCGCCCTGAAGGGAACAGGATGTAGTCGAAAAAAGAAGATCAAAGGTATGGTTTGGAAACGGATGTAAACTGAAAGGGAGAGAGGACGGGTTTACGGCCGAGGCTGAACCCGGAAGGCTGGCACGTTGCCGCGGGCTTCTTGCCACCAGGCTCTCCTCCTCATCCTCCTCATCCTCCTCCCTTTCCTCCTCACCTTGCTTTTCCTCCTCCTTCTATCCCCACTCCTCCTCCTCCTCCTTCTCCTCCTCCTCTTCCTCCTCCTCCTATTCCTATTCCTCCTCTTCCTCCTCGTCCTCCTCCTCCTCCACCCTCGTGATACTCATCATCCTGATCCTCTTCCTCCTCCTCCTCCTCCTTACCATCATCGTCCTCTTTACCCCCCCCTTCCCTCCTCACATCCGCAAGGCCTTCGGTGGCACCTCGAAACATCCCCCGAGGACTCCGGAGGCCGACACGAGCACAGATTACGCCCTCGACCCCCGCGCACTCGACCCTCGGTCCTGGAACCTCCCCCCCTTGCCTCCTCTTCCTCCTCCTCCTCCTCCATCCTCCTCCCTCATCATCATCATCATCATCATCATCATCATCATCATCATCAGCAGCAGCAGCAGCAGCAGCAGCTGCATCATCAATATTATCATCATCATCACCATCATCATCATCATCCTCATCATCATCCTCATTATCATCACCACCATCATCATCATCACCGCTACCACCACCATCATCATCATCAGCATCATCATCATCATCATCATCATCATCATGTTCATGTTCATGTTCATGCTCATCATCATCATTCCTCTTGCCTCGCCCTCCTCCTCTTCCTCCTCCCCCTCAATGTCACGTTTCCTCCTTCTCCTCCCCCTCCGCTTCCTCCTGCAGCCGGACCTATTAGACAAAGGACATTGTCCAATAGTATGAGCCGAAGACACTCCGCCGGCCAAAGCACACAGAGCATCCAAGGGTGCCCTACCCAGAATGCATAAGAACATCCAGCAATCACAAAGATCATCAGGGCATCTTTCTCGAAACGACCTCGATCTTATACCTCGGTCCGAATGTGCCCCTCCGGAAGAAGAAGCAACTGCAAGACAACTGTCCCGAGGAGGCGCCGCGGGTCCGGCTCCGATGAATGACATCCGTGTAGCCTCCGAGTGCTCATGTTTGTGCGGTCGGTTCTTCTTCGATCCTCCGCCTCTGCCTCCTCCCGTCTCCTGTCCCTTCCCTGCCCGCGGTGCCTGATCTCCCTGGAGGCCCCGAACTCCTCGAGGCAGATGTGGCACTCCAGCGGCGCGTCCTCGTCCGAGGGCACACTCCACCGGAGAGACGGGGGGGACAAGCAGGAGCCTCACAAAAGGCATGCCCGATAGGCTGCCCTCCCCTTCCCCGTCTGCGCAGAAATGGAAAAACGGCACAAGCACAAGTTTTCAGAGGTCCACGAGGACTTCTTAGGTCGGTGCTGGATCCTGGCGCGCTGCGCGCGACAGGGAGAGGAACCCAGCAACAGTCAAAGAAATCCGCTCGGAACTTCGAAAGCTTGTGTCAATGCCGTTGTCGTCGTCGTCCTCGTCGTCGACATTGCCGTCGTCGTCCTTGTCGTCCTCGTCCTCGTCGTCGTCCTCGTCGTCGACCTCGTCGTCGTCCTCGCCATCGTCCTCGTCGTCGTCGTCATCGGCGTCATCGTCGTCGTCGTCCTCGTCGTCTTGTCGTCCTCGTCCTCGTCCTCGTCGTCGTCGTACTCGTCGTCGTCGTCGCGGACGTCCTTGTCGTCGTCGTCCTCCTCGTCGTCCTCGTCGTCGTCCTCCTCGTCATCCTCGTCGTCGTCATCCTCGTCATGCCGTCATCGTCGACGTCCTCGTCGTCGTCGAAGTCCTCGTTATCGTCGTCCTCGTCCTGGTCGTCGTCGTCGTCGTCCTCGCCGTGGTCGTCGTACTCGTCGTCGTCGTCGTCGTCGTTATCGTCGTCGTCGTCCTCGTCCTCCTCGCCGTCGTTCTCGCCGTCCACGGCATCAACGTCGCCGTCGTCCTCGTCTTCGTCGTCGTCCTCGTCGTCGTCGTCCCCGTCCTCGTCCTCGTCGTCGTCCTGGTATCCTCGTTCTCATGCTCGTCGTCGTCGTCCTGCTCGTCCTCGTCGTCGTCCTCCTCCTCGTCATCGTCGTCGTCATCCTCGTCCACGTGCTCGTCCTCGTCGTCCACGTCCTCGTCCTCGTCCTCGTCCTCGTTTTCGTCCGCGTCCTGGTCGCTGTTGTCGTCGTCGTCCTCGTCATCGTCGCTATCTTCGCCCTCCACGTCAACGACGTCGTCGTCGTTGTCGTCGTCGTCGTCCTCGTTAACGACGTCGTCGTCGTCTTCGTCGACGTCGTCCTCACCGTCGTCCTCGTCCTCGTCGTCGTCCTCGTCGTCGTCCTCGTCGTCGTCCTTGTCGTCCTTGTCCTCGTCGTCGTCATCCTCCTCGTCGTCGTCGTCCGCTTCCTCCTCCTCCTCCTCTTCATCGTCCTCGTCCTCGTCGTCCTTCTCGTCGTCCTCGTTGTCCTCCTCCTCGAGATCGTGGTCGTCGTCGTCCTCGTCGTCGTCGTCGTCCTCGTCGTCCTCGTCGTCGTCCTCGTCGTCGTCCTCGTAGTCGTCGTCCTCGCCGTCGTCCCCCTCGTCGTCGTCATGGTCGTCGTCGTGGTCCTCGTCGTCCTCGTCGTCCCGGTCCTCGGCCTGGCCCTAGTAGTCGTCGTCGTCGTCGTCGTGTTCTCTGTCCCCGTCGTCGTCATCGCCGTCGTCCTCGTCCTGGTCGCTGTCGTCGTCGTCCTCGTTAACGACGTCGTGGTCGTCGTCCTCGTCGTCGTGGTCGTCGCCGACGTTGGCGTCGTGGTCGCGTCGTCGTTCTCGTTGTCCTCGTCGTCCTCGCGGCCCTCGTCTTCGTTCTCGTCCAGCTCGTCGTCGTCCTCCTCTTCGTTGTCGTCGTCGTCGTCCTCCCCCCTCGTCATTGCCGTCGTCCTCGTCATCGTCGTCGTACTCGTCGTCCTAGTCCTCGTCCTCCTCGTCCTCGTCCTCGTCGTCGTCCTCGTCCTCGTCGTCCTCGTCGTCGTCGACCTCGTCGTCCTCCTCGTCGTCCTCGTCGTCGTCCTCGTCATCCTCGTCGCCGTCTTCACCACTAATCTCGTCGTCGTCATCCTCGCCGCCATCCTCGTCGCTGTCGTCGTCGTTCTCGTCGACGTCGTCGTCGTAGTTGCCTTCGTTCGTCGTCGCAGACGTCGTCGTAGTCGTAGTCGACCCCGAGGTCGTCATCGTGGTCGTAGTAGTCGTCCCCGCCCTCGTCCTCGTAGTCGTCGTCGTAGTCGTAGTCGACGTCGTCCTCGTCGTTGTCGTAGACGTCGTCTTCGTCCTCGTTGTCGTTCTAGACCTAGTCGTCGTCGTCTTCCTCCTCGTCGTCGTCCTCCTCCTTCTCATCATCGTCCTCGTCCTCGTCGTCGTCGACAACCTGTTCCTCGTCGTCCTCGTCCTCGTCCTCGACGTCGTTGTCGTCGCCCTTGTCCACGTCGTCGCCCTCGTCCCTGTCGTCGTCGTCATCGCCGTCGTCCTCGCCGTCGTCCTCGCCGTCGTCCTCGTCGTCCTCGTCGTCCTCGTCCTCGGCCTCGTCGCCTTCGTCGTCGTCGTCGGCGTCGCTCTCTACGTCCTCGTCGTCGTCCTCGTCGTCGTCCTCGTCGTCCTCGTCGTCGTCGTCCTCGCCGTCATCCTCATCGTCGACGTCCTCGTCGTCGTCCTCGTCGTCCTCGTCCTCGTCCTCGTCGTCGCTTCGCCGTCGTCCTCGTCGTCCTTGTCGTCCTCGTCGTCGTCGCCGCCATCGTCGTCGTCCTCGTCCTCGTCGTTGTCGTCCTCGTCGCCGTTGTCGTCGTCGTCGTCCTCGTCGTCGCCGTCGCCCTAGTCCTCGTCGTGATGCTGGTCGTCCTCGTCGTCGCTTCGCCGTCGTCCTCGTCCTCGTCGCTGTCGTCGTCGTCCTCGTTAACGACGTCGTCGACGTTGTCGTCGTCGTTGTCCTCGTCGTCGTCCTCGTCCTCCTCGTCGTCGTCTTCCTCCTCCTCCTCCGCCTCGTCATCGCCGTCGTCGTCGTCGTCCTCGTCCCCCTCGTCCTCATCGTCCTCGTCGTCGTCCTCGCCGTCGTCCTCGTCGTCGTCATCGTCCTCGCCCTCGTCCACTTCCTCCTCCTTGTCCTCGTCCTCGTTGTCGACGTCGCCGTAGACCTCGTCGTCGTTGTCGTCATTGTCCGCGTCGTCCTCGGCGTCATCGTCGTCCTCGCCGTCGTCCTCATCGTCTTCGTCGTCGTCCTGACTGTCGTCCTAGTCGTCGTCCTCGTCGTCCTCGTCCACGTCGTCGTCGTCGCCATCCTCGTCCTCGTCATCGTCGCCCTCGTCCTCGTCCATGTCGACGTCGTCGTCGTCGTCGTCGTCCCTGTCGTCGTCGTCCTCGCTGTCGTCGTCCTCGTCGTCCTCGAAGTCAGTCGTCCTCGTCCTCGTCCTCGTCGTCTTACTCGTCCTCGTTCTCGTCCTCCTCGTCGTCCTCGTCGTCCTCGTCCTCGTCGTCCTCGTCCTCCTCCTCCTTCTCCTCGTCATCGTCGTTGTCCTACTCGTCGTTGTCGTCGACGTTCTCGTCCTCGTCCTCGTCGTCGTCGTCCTCGCCCTCGTCCTCGTAGTCCTCGTCCTCGTCCTTGTCCTCGTCCTCGTCGTCGTCGTCCTCCCCCTCCTCTTCTTCATCGTTGTCGTCTCCCTCCTCGTGTTTGTATTCCCCGTCCTCGTCCTCGAAGTCGTCCTCCTCCTCGTCCTCGTCCTCGTCCTCGTCCGCGTCTTCGTCCTCGTCCTCGTCGTCGGCGTCGTCGTCGTCGTCCTCGTCGTCGCCCGCGGCGGCAGGCGGCGGGCCGCCGTCCTCCGCCTCGAACACTGCGGGGTCGTACGGAACGGCCGTCTGCCTCTCCAGGGCGTCGCCCGGCGACGCCTGGCAGGGCCGAGGTCCGGCGCTGAGGGCGAGCGAGAAGCGAGGGCCAGCAAAGGGCCGGCGCGGGACGTGAATGGCCGGGAAGGGCGTGCCGAGGGGCTTCCCAAGAGGCCCTCAAAGACACTCCCAGGAAACCGCCAGGGCCAAGAGGCCTCCTCCTCGTCCTCCTTCCACTTCCTTGGAGGCAGCGCCCAGAGGGAACCGCCACAGGTCCACGATGGGGCCCATCCGCGGGTGGCGCGAGTACCATTTCCGCCACCGCGGGGAGCACCAAGGGTCGCCTGCCGCGGATGGCGCGAGTACCACTTCCGCCATCGGGGGGGCGTGCCTCGCCGAGGGTGGCGAGCCCATACTCAGCCTCGGGGTCGCGTGCCTCGGGCGCCACCTCGTAGAGCACCTCCACCCACCCCAGTTGCCGAGGCTCGAGAGTAACGGAGGCGAGGAAGGAACGAACAACGAAGGCGCTCGAAGAGGGGCGCGTGATGCGACGCGATGCGATGCGACCACCGTTGCGGACAGCGCCCGGGCCTACTCAAGACCGGGTGGGCGAGGCCGTGGCCTCGGGAATCTGGCGTCTGGACAAGATGGAATGCGAGAGACGGAGAGAGGATGGTCCTTGGGGTCGGTCGTGTCAGCCTGTGCGGGAAGGGGGGAGGAAGAGGAGGAACTCCTTGGTGACGGCGTCGACGTGTGATGTCTCGCTGGGCGTTCGCGTCATTGGCTTCGGTTCTGGGTGTCTGCTGGTGCGGGGTCGACGTAGTGGTGCTCGAGCGCCGTCCATGTTTCGATGTCCTGTGCTGGTTGAATACATGTAATGTCGTTTGGTTCTCCTGTCGCGCAGGCAGGTCTGTGCGGTAAGTCGGTGAAGGTCTGGTCTGCGGTGTCGTAGACAACTGTTGATTTCGTCGTCCTCTGTCCTCGCTGCCGTAGTTTGAAGTCTGGTCGCCATTGCAACACTTGCTGTGTCCAACCTGTTTGGGCGTGGTTTGCGACTCTTGAATTCATTCGCCATAATTCTTTTCGCGTGTGAACCGTCTGCCAGTAGTCGTTGCGGTGGAGCTTCGTGAGGTATTATGCACGTCGTGTCGCTCGCTGTAAATACTCAACCCAGGGTTCCTCCAGGTCTGTTGTAGCGCTGATTTCGCCGTCTTCGCTGTGCACGTCAAGTGTGGCAGGTGTGTCGCGCCGGGGTGGGTTGCTGTCTGCGTCGTCGCGAATGCTGTTGTTGCAGTGGTCGTTGTTTGGTGCGTCATTGTATGGTGCTTCGTTGTCTGGTTCGTTGTCTGGCGGTCGCGGGCTGCTGTGAAGGTCAGTTTGCGTTGTCGTGCGTCGCCTCGGCGGTCCGATGATCATGCGAAGCATGCGTCGTTGTGTCAGTCGTAGGCGCCGCCGCGGGGGTTCCGCGAGTGCCCGCGCCTCTGCTCCGCATAGTGCTGTCGGTGTTACTGTGCTGTTGAGCAGGCGGAGTCCGTGAGCCAGTGGGTAGCACTTGCCAGTCAGCTTTTCTTTGCGGGACGCAAGCGAAGCCCATGCAGCTCCCGCGCGGCGCTGAATATCCGCGCCCATCGGTTCGTGAATGCAAATCAGTTGGCCGAGGTACTTCAAATTGACCTCGTATGGGGTGAATATTATTTTCACGTCTTGGACACGCGCCGTGCGTGAGCTCGCCTTTCCGATCCTTCCCGCCCGATTGCTAGGCATCGTGGTTTTGCCCGGGCGCAGTTCGAGCCCGCGCCATCTTCGCCCCGCGCGCCACGTCGTCAAGCATCGAGGTCTGACGCGGGAAAGCCTAGGTGGTCAATGGAACGTCGTCGGCGAAACGTAGATTGGTTAGCGTTGCACCGCGCGTGGATCCCACCCCAACCCCCTCCTTTCTTTGCTGCCAATCGGAGGCGGGCCAAGGATGCGTCGGAGAAGCGCGTTGACTAGTAGGGATTTTACTGGGCCACCCTGCTTCGTGCCCCGCAGAAGGTTGAAGGGTCTGCTGCTGGCGTCCTCACCTTGACAGTCAATCCCTCACATAACTACTGGAGAAGAGCAACGTATCCGGATTGGACTCGCCGAGCCTTCAGCGCTGCCCAAATGCTCTCGTGTTCAACTGATTCGAAAGCTTGTTTGACACCGAGAGCTGCGACCCGCACGTCCAGATCCCATTCGCTTGCTCGCTCGCGTAACACATGGCAAGTTAAAAAGCGGTCAGTTGTCCAATGACCTGGTCTGAGACCCGCCTGGTCGTCAGTCTGGTAGGCGTCAAAACGTTGGTTGGAATCTGTTGCATAGCAGTCGGCTGAACAACTTGCACAAAAGCGGCATCTCGCAAATCGGACGGTGATTTCCTGGAAGCGCGAAGTCTCCACCTTTGGGCATGACTGTGATGATTGCACTCTTCCCGCCTGCCAGCGGCGGGGCTTCGCGCTGCAAGATGGCGTTGTAGAGGTGAAGAAGTGAACGTCTGGGTTCCTCCGTGCCTTCTTTAAGCATTTCTGCGCGGACGTCTTTCGTGTCTGGGGCTTCACCAAGGTGGAGAACCTTAATTGCCTTGTGAATCTCTGTCGGCGTGAAGGGTGGGAGTCGGTGGGTCTGCAGGTCGGGGCGTGGTCTGCTGCTCTGATGGTCGGTCGTTCGTCCTGGCGCGTGGTCTGCTGGATTGCTGGTTTGCTGGTCGGTCTGCTGGTCGGTGGTCGGTTGGGTCGTCGTTCGGTCGCTGCGGTAGTCGAAGGGTCTGCTGGTCGCCGATCGTGCGTGGGTCTGCTGGTCTGCTAACCGTCGGTCGAAGGTCGGTCGGCTGCTCTGCCGGTCGGTCGGTCGGTCTGGCGCGTGGTCTGCTGGCGCGCTGGTCTGCTGGTTGGTCTGCTGCTCGGTGGTCGGTGGGGTCGTCGTTCGGTCGCTGCGGTGGTCGGTGGTCTGCTGGTCGCTGGTCGCGGATGGGCCTGCTGGCCTGCTGGTCGGCGTTCGGGGGTGGTCTGCTGGTTTGCTGGTCGGTCGGCCGCCCTGGCGCGCGGACTGCTGGTTTGCCAGTCTGCTGGTCCGTCTGCTGGTCGGCGGTCGGCGGGGACATCGTTTGGTCGCTGTCGTAGTCGGTGCTCTGCTGGTTGCTGGTCGCGGTGGGTCTGCTGGTCCGCTATCTGGCAGTCGGAGGTCGGTCTTCGGGTCTGCTGGTCGGTCGGTCGGCTGGCGCGCGGCCTGCTGGCGCGCTGCTCTGCCGGTCGGTCTGCTGACTGGTCTAAGTGGGGGAGAAAAGAGGAGGGGGGAAGGGAGGAGGAGGAGGAAGAGGAGGATGAAGAGTTGGTCGGTCAATTGGTCGTTGGTCGGCGGGGTCGGCGGCTTCGTCGTTTCGTCGCTCTGCCTCTGTCGTCTCTGCTGTCGCGTTGTGCAACTGCTCGTAGAACTCCGCGAAGACGTTCGCGATGTCATGCCGCGTCGTGCACTTGTTGCCCTCTTTGTCTGTCGCGCAGGCAATGGGGCTACGCTGCTTCCGAGCCCTGACGCGCGGGATATTCATGCGAGTTTTTGAGCTGCTCAAAACGGCCCGCTATGCGGGCCCGTCGCGTCGTCCGCTTCTGCGCGTGGATCTCTTGCTGCATAAGTTGACTTTGATGCCTGCGGGCGCGGCGGTCGTCATTTGGCGTCTGCTGTCGCTGTGCGATCAGACTCTCTTTTCGTGCTGCCTCTTGGTCGGGCTGTGGTTTGGCTTGCGGTTCGAGCGAAGTCGCTCCGCCCCTGCCGTTCCAAGTAGAATTCCCCGGGGCGCTGCTGGCGGTGCCGGCATCCAAGATGACTTCCTGGATGTGCTCGCTCAGCGCTTCTGGGTCGGAGGGCAGCATGTGCTGGTGAAGGTTCAGCCGTTGGTGGTCATGGTGTACTTGCGCGTTGGTGATCCCTCCCGTCTGGGATTTAGGCTGGAAGGCGCGGCGCCGGCGACGTCGTTTGCCATCGCGTCGTGGCCGCCTGGATATCATTGTCGCTGGACTGTGCAACTCGACAGTGATAGCCTTGCGGTCGGAGCCGAGGTCGGCCCTGTCGTTGGCCTCTGCGTTGGCGCAGTGCCGGGACAACGCGCGGTCCAGCAGCACGTAGTCGAGTTGCTCGCGCCTGTCGCCGCTGGTGCATGCGATTTGCTAGCGCACAGGCTTGCGAAAAAAAAGTATTTGCAATGACGAGCCTTTCTTGGGTTGCCCAAAGACGCAGCCAACCAAGTACCTCTCGAGTATTCGTCCCCATGTCCGTTGCGGACAACATACTTGGATGTGGTAGCATCGAAATTGTCGGCGTTGTCGTCTCCGTCTACGGGAATGATGGAAACTCCAACCTGTGCGTTGAAACCGCCTGCGAGTATCATACGATGTCGAGTCTTGGCGCTCTCTCTCTCTCTCTCTCTCTCTCTCTCTTTCTTTCTTTCTTTCTTTATTTCTTTATTTCTTTATTTCTTTATTTCTTTATTTCTTTATTTCTTTTTTCTCTCTCTCTCTCTCTCTCTCTCTCTCTCTCTCTCTCTCTTCGCAGCTCGTGGATCATGTCGCACATGCGCTGGACGCGCGGGTCGCTGTATCCTGAATGTGGAAAGTATGCCGTCACGGGTTGTAATCTCAATCGCCCTCCCTTCAACGACGCCGAGGCGAGTCTGGGCGAAAGCGCTTGGAACCACTGGATATGTTTGGTCCACCGTCGACGCATGATCAAAGCAACTCCACGGCACGTTTTGTCATTGCCAGATTCTGCGAAGGCGCGCCCTTCCGAAGTCGCCCGAAACTCCCCTGTCGTCGTTCTCCAAGTTTCGTTGATGAGGGCAAAGTCCCAGCGATCAGCTTTAAGCTCTTTGATTAATTCGCTGACGTGATCATATGCCGAAATTGACCGGGCGTTTGTTGTGAATGACTGTCACTCGTGTGCAGTCGTTCTGCTCTGTCTAGTGGTTATGGTTCGTGGTGGCTGCTGGTGGTGGTCGCTGGCAGGTTGCTGTCGATGCTTCTGGTTCGACGGTCGATGACTGTTGGTTGTGCTGTGGGTCTGTGGTGGTCGGCAGTTGTACTGATAGCTGCTGGTCAGTGGTGGTCGGTGGTGCTGGTCGGTGGTGTGCGCTTGTAGGTGCTGCTGGTCAGTTGGGGTCGAAGCCGCTTGTGGTGGTGGTCGATCATGGTCGGCGGCTGGCGCTGGTGGGTGCCGATGGTTGGTTGCGGTCAGTGCTGCTTGAGGTGGCGCTGGTCGGTCATGGTCGGTGGTGGGCGCTGGTGGGTGCGTCTGGTCGTTTGAAGTCGGCGCTGCTGGCGGTGGTGGCGTCGGTCGGTCGTGGTCGGATGTGGGTGCTGGTGGATGCTGCTGGTTGGTTGTGGTCAGTGCTGCTCGTGGTGGTGCTGGTCGTCGTCGGCGATGGTCGGTGGCCGGCGTTGGCGGGTGTTGCTGGTCTTCTGGGGTCGGTTCCGCTGGTGGTGGTGTCGGTCGGTCTTGGTCGATGGTGGGTGTTGGTGGGTGCTGAGGTCTCTTGGGTTTTGCTCCGTTTGCGGTCGTGTTGGTCGGTTGTAGTCGGCTTTGGGTGTTGGTGGGTGCTGCTGGTTGGTTGGGGTCGGTGTCGCTTGTGCTGGTGCTGGTCGCTCGTGGTCGGTGGCGGATGTAGGTGGGTGCTGCTGGTTGGTCGATAGTGGTGCTGCTCGTGGTGGTGGGAGTCGTGGTCGGCAGTGTCAGTTGGGCGTGGCTGTTCGGTGGGTGTCGGTGCTGCCTGCGGTGTCACTGATGGGTCGAGGTCGGCCGTGAGCGTTGGCCTGCGCTGCTGTGGGTGTGGTGGTTGGTGTTTGTGTTGCTGCTGGTCTGTGGGCTGGCGGTTGCTGGTGGTTCTGTGGGTCATTGCTGTTGTTTGGTGCTGAGGTCGTTGCTGGTCCGTGGGTCGGCGTTTGCTGGTAGTGCTGTGGCTTCATGGTGGCTGGTCGCTGTGCGGCTGGTTGCTGTTGGGATGCCAGCGTTGCTGCTGGAATTGTGGTCGGTCGCTGTGTCGGTCGGTGGAGAATGCATATCGGTACGTCGCCGTGCGCGTGTGCATAGACCGTTCTGCCGCCTCCGGCACTGCGTACTGGCGTCGTTGTCGTAGTCGTTCGGAATGCTGGAGTCGAGGCTGCTGGTCCTGAGGGCACGGTTCCTCGAGAGGGAGGGGGCGAAAATACTACTTGAGAAGGGGAGATTAAAAAGTACATTGCCGAATTGGTCTCGCATCGAATTCTGGAAAACATCGGCGTTCATGGGAAGTGGCGGTTTTTCACCACCAGGTGAGGCGCAGGGGGGCCGAGGGGAGGGGAGGGGCAAAGTCGAACACCTGAGTAAATCTTCAAAACTGTTCGGGCCGGCGTGGTGCCAGACCCGGCTGCCTAGTTTTTGTTGGGGGGCCTTTAGCATCTCATTCACGCATCGATTGCCTATACTGGCACCTTCACTTCGTTTCCCCGGCCGGGAAACTCGATCTCCCCGTTCACGACGTTGGTCACAGCATTCCCCCAAGACTTGCACGGCAAGCTCCTCCTTCATGATGCGGATGTCGCCCAGTGGAATGCCCAATAGTCGGTTCAGGTGGCACTTCGTGAAGCCCAGCTGCTTCATGCTGCGGCGCTCCGCTTTCGTGAGGTTGTCTGTGAATCGTCGTGTGGTCTCCGGGGGCGCTCCAGGTGCTTGCGGCGGGCTCTCTCTCTCATCAGCTTCTGGAAGCCGCTCTTGCTCGCAAGCGTTTTGCATTCGATGTAGCCGACAGCAGTGGGATCAGCCACACAAAATATGTTCTGGACGCGCTGCTCGTGGTTCTCGTCCTTTGTGAACTGCTTCCGATACTCGACGACAACCGCCTCAGAAGTGTCATTGAACCCGTGTGCAACCAGCTGCAGGTTCCGATCGCAGCTGATGTTCATGCTCTTCATGTTCTCAATCGTTTGTTGAAGTTGTTGTACTTGCTGGGCTGTGTTGTCGGATTTGGTGTGTAGATCCTTGAACTGGGTCTTGGAATCCTCCTTCAATTCATCAATATGTTTCTGAACGCTGGTGATCTTCTCATCAGTAGCGGTTTCGTGCTTCGTCAGTTTCTCGGCCATGATGTCGCTCATGCGCTTCGCCATGGCGTCGACGAGAGCCTGATCCTGGATGTTTAGTTCGGGTCCTTGCTCCTCATCTGGTCCTTCTCCTTCCCCAGCTTTCTTTCGCTCCGAGGTTGACCAGTAGAGAACATCGCCTTCCGGTTACCGTCCATTGGGTATGCAGAATGGGGGTGAGTTTCGAGAGCAATGGAGTGGTTCAGTATGGGGTGTCTTGATCCTGGACGGCTCGAGCCAAAGGCTCTCTCGAGGGCTCTGATAGAGCCCAGTCCCGAAGCCGTGGGCCGGCGACGCTCCCTGTCGACCCCGATGGTTCGGTGGTCCCTGCGGGAACCACCCTTGGAGCACCACCAGGACACACAACGGGTACCAGAACGGAGCGAACGACGGATGGGCACCGTTGAGAGTGTCTGCGACCCCAGGGCACGGCCTCGACATGACAGATGCATGGGACCCTCTTGACTTGCCACAGGCCACGCGCCACCACCTGTTCGGGAGATGTTTCAGCGTCCTCCTCCTCCTCCTCCTCCTCCTCCTCCTCCTCCTCTTCCTCCTCCTCCTCCTCCTCCTCCTCCTCCTCCTCCTCCCCCTCCTCCTCCTCCTCCTCCTCCCACTCCGCCTTCCCCCTCTTCCCCCCCCAGTGTTCTCCCAAAGGTTTCCACAGCGGTTCGGGCAGCACATATTCAAACGGGCGACCTCCTCGAAATGACTGCACCCATTTTACTAGCCGCTTGTAGCCAGAACATCTAATTGTGTTGGTTGCCTTCTGGGGCCCAATCGCGCGGAGGCGTCGGAAACCGAGCTTCCAAAGGTGAAGTGGGGGACGGAGAGTGTCAGGAGGAGGAAGAGGAGGAGGACAAGGAGGAAAAGAAGGTGGATAGGAGGATAATTGATTCCCCAAGCAGCGTTTGCTCGCAGAGGTTCTTGCTTCTCGTCTATTGAGCTGGGCCTGGCTGGCGGTCTGGCGGCTCCGTGCTCGCCGTCGCCGCCCAATCGCCGCGTCGTCGCCGCCCGTCGCCTGGACCTGGCTGGCGGTCTGGGCGGCTCCGTGCTCGCCATCGCCGCCCCGTCGCCGCCTCGTCGCCGCCCGTCGTCTGGGCCTGGCTGGCGGTCTGGGCGTTCCGTGTTTCGACGTTGCCGTCCCGTCGCCGTCTCGCCGTCTGCATTGCACAACATAGATTGTGTCACGTAGGTTGCACAATGTAGGACTGCCCCATATAGATTGCACCACACAAATTGTCCCACACCAATTGCACCACATCGGCTGACATTCATATATTGAAACCTGCACTCCATAAGTTGCAACACATAAGTTGTACCCCATACATTGAGCAACACAAACGCACAAACAAATGATACCCCTCCCCGCGGTTGTATCCGTGCCCTCTTTTCGGGTGTGTGTGTGTGCAATGTTCATAACTGTCATGCCCCATCGTTCATTCCCAACATGAATCCGTACCATACCGGCTAAGCCGGATTCTCTTCCACCCTCATCGAATAATGCTATGCGCGCGCCCTCGCTGATCCAAAATAAGACCGTTTGCGTGAGCCCATTGCAGACCATGTGGCGACATGCGCACGCGCGCGTCGTCGTGCGCGCATACACAAATCCGTCAAAACG
This sequence comes from Prorocentrum cordatum, assembly GCA_963575745.1. Lineage (NCBI taxonomy): Eukaryota > Dinophyceae > Prorocentrales > Prorocentraceae > Prorocentrum > Prorocentrum cordatum. The sequence goes on from CAUYUJ010003703.1 coordinate 190,590, forward strand.
ATAGATTCGTGAAAAAGCCTGAACCGATTGTCCCGACAGCTGATAAAAAAAACATGTTATTGTAACATGGGTGTTCGTATAAAAAATGAGAGGGCGCGTTTTTGCGGGTTGGGGGGAAGCCATAGGTTTCCCGATCACCATCATCATCATCATCATCAGCATCATCATCATCATCAAATATTCAAACGCCCTTGCGCGCGTGCTGGGGTACACGGTTGGGAGGGTGGGCGCGATGCCTGACATCAGCATCGGCGCCGTCATTGGCCTCGCCGACGTCGTCGTCACCATCGTCACCAGCACCGCTACTATCATCATAATGTCTGCCGTCGTCGACGTCGCTATGAAACCGCGCCCGCCCGAACGATCGACTCGCACTGATGCGTCCGCGCAACAACGCGGCCTGCAATACGCGCTGGGATATCCCCAAGGGTCAGCGCCTTCGCGCCCGCGCCGGTCGCGCCACACTAGCCGGTCGCTGCGCGCGCGAGCCTGCGCGCGCTAACTCGGCCGCAGCGATGCGCCAGCCATCGCCGAGCAGTCATCGCAACCGCCGCCGCAAAGGTTTTGCAAACCAAGTTGCTGGTGGGCGGGTGAGACGGTTGCGTGAACAATGAAGCCCACAACTAACTGCAAACATACATTGAGCGCGCAACGCGAATTCTCCGATGTAAGACGAAAGTAGAGACTACCACCACCGCCCACCGGTCATCGCGCCACCCACTGGGATGAGACCATTTACATGCGATTCTGCGTGTTTCGCTCACCCTACACATGGATTTGTACATCCCAGCCAGACCAGCATTGCCCCCCCCCCCTCACCCCTGTCAGAAATTCGATTCGGGCACTCGTTTGTCAAAAACAATCAGTTTCCGAGAACCGCCTGGAAAATAAGAAAGACCACGTCGACACGATCGCGTCGTCGCGCGCACATTCCAAAAGTATGTGAAGCGAACGGTTTTGCAGCCTGCCGTTGACAACAACAGCCTGCAACGAATGTGGAACAAAACGAAATAAAGAAATTGAGAAAAGACCTGCGCACTGCGCGCGGGAACCATTGTATTTTAACATCTCCATCGGATGCGACCACACGGGCCCCTCGCGCGCGCACGCGGAAAAATCAAAGGCCCTTGCGCGCGTGCTGGGGAAAGGCGCGGAACCTGCGAATAATACCATGCGGATCACTCGCGCCCGCCGGGCGCGCGCGCATGCCGAAATCCTTCCAAAACAAACATCGCCGACACAGCGACACCATCATCGCCATCGGCGTGATCAACATCGGCCCCGTCATTGTCTTGCCGTCGTCGCCGTCACCATCACAACCAGCATCGCTACAATCATCATCGGGCCTGCCGTCGTCGACGTCGCCATGACCGCGCTTCGGCGCGGCGTGCAATACGCGCTGGGAAATCCCAAGCGGTCAACGCCACCGCGGCCGCGTCGATCGCGCCAGACTTGCCGGCAACGCTGCGCGCGAGCTTGCGCGCGCCAGCGAGGCCGCGACGGTCTTGGGACTTTGGGCGCCCGAATTATCCGGGGTAACTCGGGTCCGGGGTAACTCGGGTTTGGATTCCCGGAAAAAGGAACCCGAAATAGCCCTGACCCGAGTTACCCCTGATGATTCGGGGCTCTGGACGCCCGAATTATCCGGGGTAACTCGGGTCCGGGGTAACTCGGGTTTGGATTCCCGGAAAAACGAACCCGAGTTAGCCCTGACCCGAGTTACCCCTGATGATTCGGGGCTCTGAGGACTGGCTCTGATGATTCGGGGCTCTGAGGAGGAGGAGGAGGAGGAGGAGGAGGAGGAGGAGGGAGGAGGGAGGAGGGAGGAGGGGAGGGGAGGGGAGGGAGGGAGGAGGAGGAGGAGGAGGGAGGGAGGAGGCGAACCCACCCACACAATCTCGATGACCGACCCTGCTCGATGCCCGGGCTCCCGACGCTCGCCCCCGCGAGCGGGAGGGGAGGGAGGAAGCGAGGGAGGAGGCCTCCTCCTCCCTCGTTCCTCCTCCTCCTCCTCCTCCTCCTCCTGCTCAACCTCCTCCTCCTCCTCCTGTTCCTCCTCCTCCTCCTGCTCAACCTCCTCCTCCTCCTCCGCCTCCTCCTCCTCCCGCTCCTCCTCCTCCTGCTCAACCTCCTCCGCGGCGGCCCGGCGGGCCCAGGGCGGCGCGCCTGGAAGACGTTGAAACCCGACTGGACCAGGCCGCGCCGCACGGCCTCTCGCGGCACGGCCCGCCGCGCCGTCACGTCGCCGTCTGACGACCCAAGGATATGCAAAACTTGATCGTGGACTCTTCCTGCCATGGGACCCCGATCTCCGACTATCATTCGGTCGGGCCTGTCCCCCTACACGGGGATTTTAGACGACAAATTGAAAGTAGTCGTAAAAAAGATGACGAATCTTGAAATAACCCCTCCGAAAATCGGCCCCGGACTATTTTTCAATTTTTGAATATTTCTCCTGTAGAAGGACAGTACCGACTTAAGTCTATCAGATATTATCCAGACATTATCCCCCGATGTCGGCCTCCGTGGGTATGTGATCGGACCCAGGGACCATCAGAACCGGATCCGGGACGAAAAACTGCGCCCATGGAAAGGACCGTGACCTCTGAAGCAGCGTATCGAAGAACACACACTGTCGGGTGTCTGAGGTCCAGACGTCGCATTAGTTTCACAGCAACCGAATTCGCCCAGTTTCGGTCCCCGGGACTTTCACACAGGTAAGAGGATGAGGAGGAGGAGGAGGAAGAGGAGGAAAAAACGGTTTTAGGACCAGTCCTAATCACCGCCGATGGAAAAAGGGGGATCAAAATTGCAGAACTCCTGAGGTTACATACGCGTAACCAGTGCGAACCACAGAGCGGTCACGGAAACGACTCGACAGCGCAACACGCATTTGAACAACATTATATACAATAGCAAACGCCTAGAAGCACACGCCTGACGAGGAAAAGCCATGCTGAACAACGAATCCAACGTGACGCGTCAGTCTGTACAAGTGACGAAATATCGCAGCGACATCGGAAAAACTACGCGGGACAAAACCCCCCCAAAAACAAACAATCGGAAAAACACCGACTGGGCACCCGCAACGCATAAATACCAAACACCAGCAGGGAAACGTCTCCACCATCCACAGATCAACGACTCATACGCAATCAACGCGACGAAAAAAATGCACGGCACCGACACACGCATTATAACCACGATAAATAACAACACAATGTAGAATTCGCCGACCCGTCGTGGGCCCCCAGTCGTGCGAGATTATCCCCCTCCCTGCGGGGCCCAAACTGCATTTTGACCCCCCCCTCGTCCGGCACGAGCGCACCCATGCCCGACGCGAACGCATCATGGGGGGATAGAGGGTTCCCCGACGACCCTAAAGCACGCCAGTATGCTCCCAGACAGTTCAAAAGAGCACCAAGTCCATGGAACATCGCTCCAAGACGCCCAAGAGACGCTCCAAACAGCTTCCAGAAGGCCTTCGAAGATGGCCCCAAGAGGGAAACATTGTCCAACTCCCTTCGGGCAACACATATTTTTCTCATAAGCAACGTTTCTGCGTTCACGGGGAAACGACGCTCCCAGGACCACTCTAAGACAGCCCACGTGACCACGGCCCCAACACAGCCTAAGAGGGCTTCAAGAAGGCCGTAGAGGCACCAATGACGGCACGGAGAGCCCCAAGACAACCCCCAAGAGCGGGAGCCCGAACCGAACACCCAGGCTTTACGCTTCTACAGAGCTCCAAGGGGCCCAAGAAGTCCTCAAGAGGCCCCAAAACGTTTAGAAAAAACAACCCAGATGAGGGCCCAAAAGGTTCCACAAAGGCACAACGCATGTTCCAAGACAGCTTCCAGGTGGCCCCGACACTGCTTCCAAGAGGCCCCCGACAGACCTCTCACGACGGTCCCGTCAACACTTCGTCGTCGTCGTCGTCGTCGTCATCGCCGCCGTACGGCAAGAGGTGATACCGCTATCGTGCATGATCGTCCTGGTTCCGAATCTCAACGTGGGCATCAGTCCTCGTTGGAGATGTCTGCCAGGATAGCTGCTCACCTCCGTCCATCCACCCCAGGAACCCTCGGAGGCCGCCACACGGTCCACCCACAACCTGCCACGGCGAGGCGTCGATTGGGCTTCCCCTGGATCAGTCAAACAGCTGCGCGATGCCCGACGGGTGTGGAAACAAAACCTACAGACTGTATCCCTGAGATCAGCGTTCCCCTGTCCTGTCCCTTCCCAGAAGAAGGCTGAAAGGGGAGGGCGCGAGCTCATCTACCGCCCCCGAAGGGCACTTGTGGCTACCTGCTTCGCCGCACGAGGTTCGTTCGTTTCTCATTCATGTGTGGGCCCACCGAGAAAAGATAGAGTCGATTTGCGGACCTGCTGGCCAGATGGTCCACAATCGATCCAGCGTGGTTTCCAGACAGCCTGGACGCGTTTCAGGAAGGCTCTAGAGACGGTCCCCTGAAGGCATCTTTGCAAGCAAGATGCAGCTCTGAAACATCCGCAGAGCAGTGCATCCACTGAAGGGTTTCTTCATACTGGGTGTTCACAGCCCTGACAAGCCCCAACTGTGTAAGGATTGCAAAAAAACCGAAGGATTGCAAAAAAACGAAGGATTGCAAAAAAACGAAGGATTGCAAAAAAACCGAAGGATTGCAAAAAAACCCTTGGTTCCTGCCCCACCGCGTGAACCGTTCAACCTTAAAACATGTTCTCCGCTCTCGGAAATTCCCAGAGGCTGTCGACACATCTTTGTCGTCGTCGGCGACGGCGTCGACGACGACGACGAGCGGCTCAGGACTCGCCCCGGGAGGGAGTTCAACTTTGAGCGCCCGCGCTGGCGTCGCCACCGCGCCAGGGCAACGGAAGCTTCGCCGAGGTGGCGGGAACAAGTTCGCGCGGGAGCGCGCTCGCGGGAGGATGACGAGGAGGAGGAGGAGCGGGGAGCCAGGATGGAGGAGGGAGGATGTAGGATTTGACCCCCCCCGGCCCTGGACGATCCCCGGATGGACTCCTGAGGCCTCCCAAGAGGCCCCCAAGATTGTCCAAAAGGGCCCCGGATCGCCGGAGGAAAACAAACCACGCACGATACCAGCCCGTTGCAACCACGCAATCTCGCAACGACACGCAGCTGGCATCGTCACAGACCAGCCAGCGCGCCCGACACAAAAACATCTGTGCAAAAATGCGCCCAGATATCACCAGTCGGGGGGGGGGACGAGTAGTCTCCTCCTCCTCCCCCCGCCCCGCCCTTCACCTCGTCCCAGCATTCGTGTTGCGCGCAGCCCCGAACTCGCGCCGCTGGCCCCGCGTCAGCTCGCCGCGGCGTAAGCCAGCCAATCGATTGGTCCTCGGGACCCGCGCCATCCCTGACACGGCCACACTTTGCGCTTGCTCCGCCTCGCCTCATGGATGCAGTCCTGGAGATGCCTCTCCCCGCGCGCCTCGCCGCGGACGCTCTCCCCGAAAACGTTCGCCCCGTTACAGAATTCACGATGCGACCTGACTCCGCGATGCCGCACGAGATGCCACCTGTGAGTTCCCAGCCCGCCACGCCCAAGACATTGCGCGCGACCCGGCGATATCTCCGACGCGCATCCCGAAACATGCGAAGAGGGATAGCAAAAATGCAGAGGGGCGAGCCACCAAAACGTCTAAAACATCGACCTGGCTCGAGACATCCGCCTCGCCATGTCGCTCGCGACCGCGTCGACGCCGGCAGCTTGCGAGCCCGCGGGAAGAGGAGGGGGCAGGATAATCCCGCCAGCCCTCTGGGCTGAGTGGTCTAACGGAGCTCCCTGCCACAACCCTTCCTTCCCATGCTCGGGGGAGGGGGTTATCACTGTTCCCTATTAATTTACACCCCCTCCCCCAGGCGACCAGCGGTCAACTAGGAACCATGTCCCCACCTCCCCACCGTCCCTGTAAAAAAACACTACAGAACGCACTCTGCCTCCACATTGGGAGCATGCGCGGCCAACCCGATACGCCCCCCCACCATCCCTGTCACAAAAACAATACCAAATACAATTTGGGGCAATTTCTGGAGTCATGTTCGTGAGGCCCGCGAACACTTTGTGTTATTTTCGACACGGACGGCGGGGGTGTCAGCATATTGCCTGCTGCGCACAGGACAGGGCTACCATCCCTAAAACAACAAATACAACATGCATGCACATCGCGGCTAAATCTGGATAGTGCGCGGCCACACCGCGATCACTGTCAAGTGGTTGTTGACAGGGACGGCGGGGGGGGTGGCGCATGGCCTGCTGTGCCCAGGCCCACCACGTCACCGGACACAATAATGGGCATTCGTTTTCGACAAGGATGGTGGCGGCCGACACGTTTCCCGATGTGTGCTGTCACGTGCGCAGGCGCACCTGACGCACTCTGCACGTGCCCCGAACGCGGCGCACCTGGCGCGGCTGGAGTATGCGGCACACCTGGCGCACGCGGAGCACGTGGCGCATCTGGCGCACCAGGCGTGCCTGGCACGCTCGGGCGCCAGGAGTGCCTGGCGCGCGTGGCGCGCCTGGCACGCGTGGCGCACCTCGCCTCAGCGTCGCGCACATGAGGTCGGTTTTGGTTCCCAGTAGCTGTCCATGCAAAGACGACCGCTGAACATGCTCAGGTTCGGGTGTTACTTAGGTGTTGGGAGGGCGGGTGGGAGTGAGCTAGACGACTTGCTATCTAGGAGGTGTCTTGACCCCTCCCCCTAGCCCTTCCCCTGGGCCTGGAAGGGAGGGGGGTCCGAGGCACTGGAGCGCCCAAGATGCCCCAAGATGGCTCCAGGAAGGCCCAAGGCAGGCCAAGACGACCTCGACGATGGTTCCAGACATTTCAACATCGCTCAAGATAGCCTCCAACATGCCTCCAAGACGGCCAAAGACAGCCCAAAGACGGTTCCGAGTGCCCTTCGAGCCTCCCCAGGCACCCCCAAGAGGCCAATATCGTTTTCAACATATGGGGAATCACTATGTTGTAGTTCTCGCTTGTTCGCTTGCGGTGGGCCTCCTGGGCCTCAAGATGGCCCCAAGATGGGCCAAGAGAGGCCCAAGAGGGACCCAACCCGGCTCCAAGACAGCCCCAAGAGCGCCCAAGAGGCGCCCAAGAGCCCATCCTGGAGCCTCCAGGGGGGGGGGCCTCAATTGGGACCCCCCCTTCTCCAAGACAGCCCCAAGAGAGCCCAAAGGGGCGCCCAGCACCACCAGGGAGGCGCCCAGCATCACTAGGGAGGCCCTCAAGAGGCCCCCATGAGGCCCCCACGAGAGACCAAAGAGGCTCCAAGAGGCTCCCCCTCAGCATCAAAGAAGCTCCAAGTGGCCCCAAGGACCACCAAGACCTCTCCTCCTCCGCTCCTCCTCCTTCTCCTCCTTCTCCTCCTCCGTCTCCTCCTCCTCCATTTCCTTCTACTCCTCCGCTCTTCCTCCTGTTTCGTTCAGGGCAAGATAATATGAAGTGTTTGTTCCTAAACCCGTTCGGAAAATGATTGGACCTCGAGTGACCCGTGCAGGGCCGCATGCATCCTCCGCCTCCCCCTCCCGATCCCCATGTTCCTCCTCTTCCTCCTCCTCCTCCTCCTCCTCCTCCGCTTCCTCCTCTCTCATTCGGGGCAATCTGATCCGATGTATTTCTGAACCAGTTCGGAAAAGACCTGGCACCGAGTGGCACTCTAGGGCCGCACGCAACCTCCGCCTCCCCCTTCCCCCTCCCCCTTCCTCCTCCTCCTTCTCTTCCACCTCCTCCTCCTCCTCCTCCTCCTCCTCCTTCTCCTCCTCCTCCTCCTTCTCCTCCTCCTCATGGTCCTCCTCCTCCTCCTCTTCTTGCTCCTCCTCTCTCTTTCGGGCCGGTATGATCTGATTGTAGAGCCGAAAGGGCGCCAGGTCGACCTGTCGAACCTACCTTTTGACGACTCATACAACACATATTCCCCTGTCTGGATGTGCTGGTGGGGATAATTACGCGAAACGTCGAGAATCCCACCAGCCCTCTGGGCGTCGGTGGTTTAGGGAGTTGTCTCTTCCACCCCTCCTTCTTCCCCTTCGGGGAGGGGTTTACCCCTCCCCCTACCCCCTCCCCATGGACCTGGACAGGGGGTTCTGCGAGGTGTCGGAGCGTCCAAAACGGCCTCGGCGAGGAAGCCAAAATCATTGGTTTTACTAGGGTTTGGGCCCCAGTTTGGCCTCTTGGGGGGGGACGCTAATTAAAGCTCCCCTCTTGTTTGATCGATCTCCTCCAAGATGGCCCCAAGAAGCGCCCAGGAGGCCCCAAGAGGTCCCAAGATGGCCCCAGAATGGCCCCAAGAGGCCCCCAAGAGGCCCCCAGGAGGCCCCCAAAAGGATCCCAAGCGGCCCCAAGAGGCCCCCCCGAGGCACCCAAGACGCCGAAGAGCCCCCCACGACCGCCAAGAGACCCCCAAGACGTCCCAAGACGCCCAAGAGATACCCCAAGAGGCTCCGAGAAGCATCCAAGAGATCTCTGGCCCTTTTGCTTGCTCTCCTCCTCCTCCTCCTCCTCCTCCTTCCTCCTCCTATCCCTTCTCATCCTCCTCCTCCCCCTCCGCCTCCTCCTCCTCATCCTATTCATCCTCCTTCTCCTTACTCCCTCATCCATCCATCCAATTTTCTCCTTGGCCCCCCTCTCTCCTTCACACGGTCGGCCGTCCCCCTCTTTGCTCCCGCACTTCCCTGATCACCTCTCAACTCGCCTGGACATCGTTTCTGGATGGGCTGGTGGGGATACGTCGCCGCGAGGCTCCGTCGGACAAGAAAACGGGCGGGGCCAGTGGAGAAAACGGCGGCCCTCCCGCCTGGTCCAAATCCGCTCAGAAAGCGGCCCCGGACTCCTCGTGGAGTCCGCCCTGACCCACTCTCGAAGCGGATCCAGCCGTGGCGTCGGGCACACGCAAGAGTGACCCTGGGCAAGAGTGACCTTTGGTGCGCGACTTCCAGGGGCTGCGCGGAGGCCAAAGCCGAGCGCGCAAGACGCTGCTACCGCATCGCGTTCAATCATCGGGGGACCCCCATGTGCCCGCACCACAGGTCACTCCGACGAAAGGTCACTATTCTTAGATCGGGCATGTCCCCCTACAGGCGGATTTCAGAGGACAATTGAAACATCGCACACGAGTGCTCGAAAGTAGCGAAAAAATACAGGGAAGCTGGAAACACTGGAAGTTGGAAAGTCAGTGAAAGTGGAAGTGGCTGGGGCTGGAAAAACTGGCAGTGGGTGAGGCGAGCCCGAAACAGTAGGGATGCTGTCGCCAGGGCTGGAACAAAAAACGGAAGCTGGCCAGGGCTGGAAAGAGTGGAAGGGCTGGCCCCAGTCACTTTTTCCAGCTTCCATGTAGTTGGAACATCGTCCCCAGGTAGTTTCTGACTTCTTCTGAACATTCCTCCTGGAGAGGAACATGCCCGACTTACACTACTACGTGTAATTAGCCGATGGCGACAGGAGGCTTCCTGGTGGCCCACAAAAGGGAGACACACGCCAGAGAGGGACGCCGATGCCTAGATGGGATCTCCTCCATCTGTTTCCCCATGACCACTCGGTCCTCGGGCGGCCGCTCGGGACGGCTCCGGCATCCCAAAAAACGCCCGCGACGAGGAGCAACCGATGGGAACCCTCCCAGGCCCCGAAAAACCTCCGAAGACCTCTCGGGCGCGGCCTGCCCGATCCCTGCCAGGCCACCTCCTTCCGCGACGCCACCCCTCGCCCCTCGAGCTCCCCTCCGGCCGCAGACGCACAGCTTGGGGCGAGGCGAAGGGGGACGTCGCGGAAGGGGATGGTCTTCTCGGGGTCGGTCAAGCCGTAAAACAGGGCTAGGATCGGGATAAATCGCTCCAGAGCGTTCCGGAGCGCTCTCAGAGCGTTCCGGAACGCTCTGGAGCGGCCGCGGCGCCCAATACACCCTCCAAACCCGCCGATTCTCAGAGATTTCGAGTTACCCCGATCCGATGTTGTCCCGATCTTCGCGTCGCTTTCAGCCGCCCCCCTGCACCTCCGAGAGCAGCCCACGACCTCCCACCCGAAGACCCCGACCGGCCCTCGGCGGCGACCGACGGCGACGACTTCGCCGTCGCTCGCCGGCAGGCTGCGCCTCGCCGCGCCGTGCAGGCAGGGCGGAGAGGCCGCTCCGAGGCCGCGGCGGGCGCGCGTCGAGCGGCGCGCGCCGCCGCGCGCCGCCGCGTGCTGCGCCGGGCCCGTGCCTCGACCTCCTCCGAGGGAGGCCACCCACGGCGACGCCTCCGCCGAGCCTCCCCGAAGGCCGCGGCGGGCGCCTTCGCCGACCCCTCCCCCGAGGCGCGGCGGGCGGCGGCGCGCGGCGACCGGTCCGGGCGCCGGCGGCCGAGCCGCCGCGCCGCGGGCCGGGGCCCGGGCGAGGGCGCCGACGTTGCACAGGAGCCAGGAGACGACGAGGCCGAGGAGCCCTGGGCCGCGGGCGCTTGCCGCCCTCCTGCTCCTCCTCCCCTTTCCTTCCTGCCCTCCTTCCCCTCCTTCCTTGCAATCCCTCCGCCCCTCGCGTCTGCCAATCCTCCCTCGTGCCTCCAGCCCTGGGAGGAGCCAGGAGACGACGGGGCCGCGGGGGGGGGGTGCTTTCGGGGGCCGCGTGGAGCTCCGGCGGCGACCACGGAGGGGCGGAGAGGCCAGGGCCCGGCTCTCTCTGAGGCGTGCTGCTGTGCGAGGCGGTGCGCGTCAGGCCCGCGCTGCGGAAATCGGGTCGGGCGAAAGGGGGGGATAGCAAAGGGGGGGTTTGAGAATCAGCTCACGTAGCTGATTTTCCCGGCGCCTCCCCGCGCCAGAGGCGGCTATGTATCGAGGAATGGGCCCCTCGGTGAGGCCGAAACCAACTGCATGCAGCAAATTTCGTAACCCCCCCTTTCCCAATCCCCCCTTTCGCCCGGCCCGATGAAAGGGGGATGCAATGCATTGGTGCGTCAGCAGGGGGCCACAGGCGAGCCCCACCCTCCCTCTCAGAAATCGTGGGGGGTAGGGGCAGGTAGGGAGCCCACAAAGGACGTACGCGCCCAGCCATGTACATGAACACGGCCCCTCGATCCGAGAGAACGGCCGCGTTATACGAGCATTTGCGCAATGCGTACTCTCGAAACCAGCGTGGATTCATGTACGTGTACGTCCTTTTGTCCCTCCTGAGCAGGGTTCGCATGTGGCCCCCTATGTGTGAGGCGGTCCGCGTCAGGCCCACGCTGCTGAAGGGGGATGCAACGCATTTTGGCGCAGGGTCGGGCCGGTCCCCCTGCAGGCGGGTGTTGGGCGGAACAGGAAACATAGCCGAGAGATGCCAAAAAATATCCAAGCATACTCAAAAACACATCGTCCCCAGACTATCTTCTTGACTGGTTTTGAACATGCCTCCTGTAGAGGGACATGTCTGACCTAACACTTGCGGCTGGCGTAGGTAACATCGCCGTTTTCAGCATTGGTACCACACCCCTTATACAACACCCATTTGGGAACTCCGAGGGTAAAAACCAGGTGAGGACAAATGGAAAATCTCTGAGATCTGGCGGCTTTGGAAGATGTCTCGGGCGCCACGACCTTCTCATAGCGTTCCGGACCGATCTGAGGAGCGTTCCGGAGCGCTCTCGAACGGACTGATACTTGTCCTAGCCCAGTCCAAAGCGAACCCGGGGGGAAGTGGGAAGGGGCGGGCCTTCTCAAAGGCCCAGAAGTCCCCAGGCCTTATGAGAATTTTCCTGAGCCTTCCCCGAAGGCACCGACCACTTCTCAGGAGGCCCGAGGGCGTCTGAGAAGCCTCGCTGCCGTCTTAGAAGACTTGCTCCTTCTCGCTTCCCCCCCCTAGCTCGCCGCCGATGGTTGCGTGATCATCGGCCCCTGACGAAAGAAGCACGGATGCCCATGATGGACATGAATTGACAGCTCTCTGCCGCTATATGACTTATAGGACACTGATCTTCGGGGATGCAACGTGAGTGATGAGCCAATCTTCCACCACCACTACCATAGGTAGGACGGGGGAGAAGGGAGGATGGGGAGGTCCTCCTCCTCCTGCTCCTCCTCCTTCTCCCTCCTCTCCTACCTGTGGTAAAGGTGATGCGCCACATCGACATCTCAGAGCCGCCCCTTGACAAAAATCCTTGCCCCGACCTCGTGGCCGCCGCGATCGCCGCGGCGACCTCCGGCACCGACCCGGGGCCGCCTGGCCAGCCGACAAGCTCGGGCGCACAGACCCCCCCGCCTCCCAGGTCGTGGGTCGCGGGAGCGCCCGTGCACCGGACTCTCTCGCGCCGAGCCCCTCGGCTCCTCTGGCCGACGAAACGGTGTGGTGTATACGTCGAGCACGTGAGTGCGCACCGAATCCGGATGGCCAACAGAAGGAGCCATCAGTGCCACGAGGACACCGACGTCGAGCCAGGACTAACCCACGAACGCGGAGGCCGAGCACAGCAGCAAGGTAAACGACGGCACGAACGCTCTGCCATGTGCCTGCTTGCGTGAGCCGCGAAAAAAGGGCTCCCTCCACCGGCCATACATATCATCATCAGCATGGCCCACAACCGCTGCCACCGACAGCCCTCCTCGAACAACGAGTGCGAGAACCTGCGTGACAAGCAGGAGACCAACAACTTTGAACCTCAACAGAGAGGCCCCTCTGGGCGTAGGTGGTCTAAGGGCTCCTCTTCCAACCCCCATTCGTCCCCTTCGTGGAGGGGTTTACCCACCCACCTTACCCCCTCCCCTGGACCTGAACTGGGGGCCCCGCGAGGCGTTGGAGCGTCCAAAATGACCTCCAAGATGGCCCAATATATGTCAAATGCCGCAAAATGGCTCCCAATATGTTCCAAAAGGCTCCAAGCCCGGCCCCCTTTATGAGGCCACGAAGCGTGTGAAGGGTGTGCCGAAATGGGTGCGGTGGTGTCATGCGAACGCAGCCACTGGGCCCTTCGGTGGAGCCCCCTATGGGGCCACGAAAACTGTGATGGGTGTGCCGACGTGGGTGCGGTGGTGTCATTCGAGCGCAGCCACTGGGGCCTTCGATGGAGCTCCCTATAAGGCCACGAAGCGTCTGAGGGGTGCCGACATGGGTGCGGTGGTGTCATGCGGTGGCCTCATGCGAACGCAGCCAATGGTGCCTTCGGTGAAACCCCTTTTATGGGGCCACGAAACGTGTGAGGGGTGTGCCCACATGGGCGCGGTGGTGCCATGCGAGCGCAGCCGCTGGCGCCTTCGGTGGAACTCCCTGTGGGGCCACCAAAAAGTGTGAGAGGTGTGCCGAAATAGGTGCGGTGGTGTCATACGAGCGCAGCCAATGGGGCCCGCGATGGGGCTCCTTATGGGGCCACGAAATGTGGGAGGGGTGTGCTGAAACGGGTGATGACGATTATGCTGATGGTGAGAGGAGGGGGGAGGGGGCAACGGCAGGAGGAGGAGTGAACGCGGGGACCGTCTCTTCAAACGAAGAAAAACGATCGTGGCGAAAACCGAGCCATATGCAGTTTTGGATCAGAGCAAATGTTGGTATCACCTGCAGTGCAGCTCCCTTATGGGGCCACGAAGCGTGTGAGGGGTGTGCTGGGATGGGTGCGGTGGTGTCATGCGAAAGCAGCCACTGGGACTTTCGGTGGAACTCCCTATGAGGCCACGAAGCGTGTGAGGGGTGCGCTCACATGGGTGCGGTGTTGTCCTGCGAGCGAAGCCACTGGGGCCTTCGGTGAAGCCCCCTATGAGGCCGACATGGGTACGGTGGTGTCATGCGAGCGCAACCAATGGCGCTTTCGGTGGAGCTCCCTATGGGGCCACGAAATGGGTGCGGTGGTGTCATGCGAGCTCAGCCACTGGGGCCTTCGGTGGAGCCCCCTTATGGGGCCACGAAACGTAGAGGCTGTGCCCAAGTGAGTGCGGTGGTGTCATGCGAGCGCAGCAACTGGACCCTTCGGTGGAGCTCCCTATGGGGCCACGAGATGGGTGCGGTGGTGTCGTGCGAGCGCAGCCACTGGGGCCTTCGGTGGAGCTCCCTATGGGGCCACGAAGCGTGTGAGGGGTGTGCCGAAACAGGGGCATGCGGATGGCAGAGGCAAAGAGGGGGATGAGGGCAAAGGAAGAGGAGGAGGAGGACGAGGAGGAGGAGGAGGAGGAGGAGGAGGAGGAGGAGGGGGAGTGGGAACGCGGGGCGCTGTCTCTTCAAAACGAAGACCCAACACCACAGGATGGTTGGGAACAAACACGGTGCGAGGACAATCGGCGCCGCTGGACATCCCAGGAATCCACGACGGTGGCATCAATTTGGCAGTTCGCAGCCCCCCCAGGGAGCAGCGAGGTGTCGGCCGTGGCTGCCTACGCACCCACTCTGCTGGGCCTCCCAGGAACCACCAAAGCGACAACAGTGGCGCACTTCGCGCCGCCCCAAGGACCCAAGGAGCCGAGGTCTCGGCTGCAACGCATTGTGCAATTCGCTGCCATAACGGGCTTTATGGGGGAAAGGGGGGGGGGACGGGAGGGGGCAGAACGTAGCGCCCCCCCCCCCCCCCAGACCGTGATGCCGAACGCACTGCGACAGTGCCGGGGACGCACTGAGAGGGGGAGCGTTACGCTATGGGGGGGAGGGGAGGGGGGGGGAGGGTTGGAAGCACAATGCGCGTTATGGCCCAGAGGGTTAAAAGAAAACACAGCCTCCTGGATGTGCGTTATCCCCTACTCCGCTGGGCCTTCCAGGAGGCAACAATTGCGCAGGTCGCTGCCCTCCAGGGAGCCGCAGTGTCTAGGCCGGATGTGCGTACTCCCCCACTCCGCTGGGCTCCCTCGCCAGGAGCCCACGAAGGTGGAGACATTTGCACAAATCTCAGCCCCCCAGGGACCTGCCATGTCTCGGCTGGGTGCTCGTACTCCCCCCAACTCCTGTGAGCCTCCCAGGAGCCCACGAAAGTGGCGACCGTACCGCAGTTCGCAGCCCCAAAAAGGGAGCAGCGCAGGACGAGGCAGGGAGGAAAAAGGAGGCGGGAGAGGTGGAGACCACAGTGCTCTAGTCAAACGATAACCCAACACACGAGGGTTGGGAAACAAAAGTGCGCGCGACGCTGAGGCGAGAACCTCGTTTTGAAAAGCAACCGCACCCAATCCGTGTATAACTGTTGCATTCGTTTTTTTAAATTCGCCGGCCCAACGGGCCAGAGGCGTGCTAAGATCTCCGGCAACTACTAACAATATTTCTAGTTCGCGCGCGCGGGGCGGCCCCTGGGGGCCCCCGGACGAAAAGTACCCCGGCCGATCCCCGGCTGATCCCCGGGCGATCCCCAGGGGGGAGGCTATTTTTCGCCAACCCTCACGAGGATCGTGGCCTCCGAGGGGGTGGCTGCAATCGACTACCCCCCCTCCTGCCCCAAGGGGCCCCCAAAAGCCCCCCAAGAGGCCCCAGGGGAACCCAAGACGCCTCCGAGGAGCCCTAAGAGACCCCCAAGAGACCCCCAAGAGGCCCCTAGGAGGCCCCAAAGAGGCCCCCACGCGGCTTCAAAGAGGCCCCATAGAGCGCTCGAGGGCCGGCGGAATGAGCGAAGCGATTAAATAACATTTGCAGTCGTTGTTTATTAGGTGCGCACACATGTGTATATATATATATATATATGTATGTATCAAAAGAAATATATCAAAACAAAACAAACAACTAACAAAAAACGCACGCACGCTGCGCCAAGGCAATACATAACCCCATCTTGAAAACGGCCCGCGATCCCACCCTGCAGCTGCTGTAGAGTGTAAGACGAGTGTGCGCGGCGCCAAGACGAACACCCAATCGTGAAGGGGAACCGTCCTCCGTCCTTCGAACCGCTGCAGCTTGAACGCCAATGAGACCAGCGCCAAAGCGACATCCTCGCTCTGAAAACCACCCGCTCTCCGTCTTTGGAGCTGTCGCGAAGCGCAAGCTCTGGGGTCATACATGGGACAATCTCAAGCGAAACGCCAGGCCCGTCCTACCGACACGTCTGGGGGCACGAATGCGAGAAGGTGTCTATAAGGAAAAAGGGGATGAGGGAGGAGGAGGAAGAGGAGGAGGAGTTATCTAAAATGTAGAAAGAAGTTACAAGCGATAGGGGAGGAGGGAGCCGTCATTAGGGGAGGGAGAAGAGGGATGGAGGATACTGAGGGAGCCGGGAGGAGGGAGGAGGGGGGAGGAGGGAGGAGGAGAAGCAGTGTGGCAAGGATGAGCAGGAGCATGAGGGGAGAGGAGGGTAAGGGAACGAACGAGGAATCACCAATCGTCACCCTGTGATGTCTGTCCATCCGGTCGAATCCGCGCCAAGTCCGCGTCGACTCCGCATCGAGCCCGCGACGGGCACGCGAAAAAGACACGGATCTTGAGGGACAGACGAGGCCTCCCGAAGATGCAACGTGATCCTCCTCTTCCTCCTTCTCCCCTCTGCTACCTGTGGTATTTGTGGTGGTAAATCTGAAGGGGAACTGGGACACACAAATAAATACACACAAATAAAAATATCCCCCATATTTTCATATATTTTCTGGGTTTTTGTCTTCCCGCCCAATTCCTATATCTTCCCATATTTTCCTAAAAATCGACGAATAATTGTGTCTGTGTGTTTTTTCCCCTCCTGAAAATCGGCGCATTAGTGAGGGAGGGCAGAGGGGAGGCGACGCCGGGCGCGGGGGGAGAGAGGGGGAGGGAAGGGCTGGGTCCCCTCCGCTCCCGCCGGGCGGAACAGGAGGAGGAAAGAGGAGGAGAGAGGAGGAGAGAGGAGGCGAAAGGAGGAAGAGGAGGAGGAGCAGGAGGAGGAGGAGGAGGAGCAGGAGGAGGAGGGAGGAGGAGGAGGAGGAGGAGGAGGAGGAGAGGAGGAGAGGAGGAGGGAGGAGGAGGACGAGGAGGAGGAGGAGGAGGAGGAGGAGGAGGGGGAGGAGGAGGAGGAGAGAGGGCGAGAAAGAGGAGAAAGGAGGAGGAGCAGGGCGGCTGCGTCCTGCGAGCACTGCAGCGGGGAGAGCTGGAGAGCGCCGCCGAGCCGGCGGAGGGGCAAGGGGCGCCAAGGGGAGGGGGGGGGGCGGGCGGGCGTGCCCGTCACGGTGAGCGCGGAGCTGTAGAAGAGCTCGGGCGCCGTGCTCGAGCACGGGGCGCCTCTCCGAGGAGGGCCCCCCCCCCCCCCTCGCCGCCGCTGCCGCCCGCGCCGCTGCCGCCCGCGCCCTCCGGCCGGCCCGAGGGGAGGTCGAGCTCGGCGCCCTGCAGAGGTCGCGGGCGAAACACAGATCCGTCCCCGCGGCCTCGCCGGCCGCGACCCCCGCGGAGGCATGGCGTTCCTCCGCGGAGGCCCCCCGCGCGGAAACGCATCCGTGCGACCGCGTGTCCGCGGGACCGCGCCCCGGAGTCCAGACCGCGAGGGCGCGGGTAGGGATAGGCTTGCCGCCTGTGAGTAGGTGCTTGACGACGCTTCTCCAATCGACGTGCGAAGGTAGAGCAAGATGAATCGAAACAACTCGGGCAATTCGGTGTACAGCCAAATGGAACAAGGCATATCTGGAGAATTCCAACCAGAATCTGGAGGAGCTGTGAAAGATCCAGCGCGAATCGAGCAACTGCAAACATCGCTAACCCCTTAGCGATCGGACTGCTCAATGCGATTCGATTCTGGAAGATCGGGTACGGCACGGTGCCTATACGGGGCGGTTGTGTATCCCGGTACGCTCGCTTCGTTCAGACCTCCTGCCCGCGCCCGGCGAATGCAAACAACTGTTTTCCAGCTCGACCCATTATAATCCCTCCTCGCCCACGCTGGGACTACTTCCCAGGGCCGTCTCCACCCAGGACGAAACCAAGACGTCCCAGAACCACCCCCACCCCGAGGCTTCCCGGAGGGTCCCCAGAGACCCTCCGGAAGCAACCCAGGACACCCCCTGGACGCCAGAATGGTCCTCTGGCCATCGCTCGGACGTCCATTCCCCGTGGTTTGTTTCGGTTTCGTGCGTGGTCTTTTCGCCAAATGATCAAGGATGCTCCTCGATGGTCCTCGCCGAAGGAAAAATGCACACGTCCGAGCGATGCCAAGTCCTGGTCGAAGCGGGTCCTGGGCCCTGGGCTGTCCTCCAGGGCCAGAGCTCCACGCACGGCTGCTGCTTGTCAGCCCTGGGGTTCGAGGAGAGAGCCGCGGGGGGACCCCCTCTTCTTCACGATGGTTGAGAGGGCATGCTTCCCTCCTCCTTCACCACCTCCTCGTCGTCCCTCCAACTCCTGGCTTGCACATGGCGGGGTGTCTGCCTGGAGTCTTGTCGGAGGAGCCCTCTGGTCCGCTGCCACCCCTTGCGGGGCCACAAAGCTGCGCGGCAGAAGGCTTGCTGCCCACTTGACGACCGAGCAACATCACCTTCAGCCTGGCAATGTGGCAATGTGGCAATTGGAACTTCTGCTGATCTGACTGAAACTACACCATGGCGCGTGCACCCCCCGTGCCGAAAACACGGTGTCAGCGACCGCGAACCCAGAACATGTCTCCCCAAACGGAATTTTGCTGTCCTGGAACGGCGATCCGTCAACTTCCAGCCCGAGCACCACAAGCAAGATTGAACGGCCCGCACCGCGTTCCGCCAACGTCCAGCTCGCCAACACATCCTTGTAGCGTCTCTGGGCCGTACAGGCTAAACCCTTGAATCTAGCGCCCGCGGAATGTATCACACCAAGCTCCGAGCTGCCCCCGAATCGAGAAGCTCTCCACATTAAAACAAATGTTTGAATGGCCGAGGCTGTCTGCTGTCTCTATTGGCACTTGTTCGGGTCGCTCTTGAAGCCCCACTGGGAGCATCTGAGGAACCTCCTTGGAAATCTTGAAACCCCTTCCAAGCCACACTTAGGCCGTCCTGAAAGTCCCTTTGAGCCAACGAGGGCAATACTGGCGCACTTGTTGGCGCCCACGAGGGTTCCTACCCCAGGCCCCCGTTAGCGTGTTTGTTTCACAACGTGTGCCCATTGAAGTCTCGACCCCTTCTAGATGGATTCGGCTTTCCGTCATGCGTCGCTCTTTGACCGCTGGGGCCCGATAGTGAAGGGCTCCAAGACGCCGAGTAGCGCAACAACAACCAATCAATTTAAGACGGTTCGCCCTTATCTGCTCGCGTGCCATTCAACACGTATATCCCAAACCCTCGATACCCGCCCTCTCCGTCTTCGACCGTACACCATTGGGGGTATCTCTTTCTTTCCTGCAACGTCTATTTCGTGCAGCCTCTGAGGTAGGGGAAGAGAGGACGAATGGAAGGAAGGGACAAGGGGGAGGGAGGAGGATGGAGCACGAGAGAGAGAGTCGCAGGAGAGGGGGTCTAGGAGCAGAAAACACGTGGCAGAACCAGACGGGAAGATCGGGCAGATAGACGCTACCAGGCGGGTCGGGAAGGAGGGCCCAGGCGGTCAGGTCGAGCAGGCGGGTTGCTGAAGCGTGCGTCCTGCATGAATGACGAGGAAGTCTCGAGCGACACTTCGATTCCCAAATCAATCGTGAGCACAGCGAGAGTATGACTTCTGAATGTCGAGAGCGCGGCGCCTGAATACATTGCGAGGAAGTCCCACGCGAGAGCGCGATTTCTGCATAGTGAGGGAGTCCCACGCGAGAGCGCGATTTGGGAATACATTGTGAGGAAGTATCAGGCGGGAGCAATTGTTTTGAACTGGGGGCCAACAACACAATTCTGAGATTCAAGACCTTCCCTGATAAAAAACGGGGTGCGAGCCCCGGAAAGGGCACTTCAAGTGAAAAACATAATGTGCCCAAGAAGGGGAATCAACAACAATAATTATAACACTGAAGTTCATAATCACAATAACAATGACACGAACACAAGATAGCAACCATACTAATGATGCTAGATGAATCTGATGTTCGAGATGCATACTAGTATCAATAGTAGTGTGCTTGCTATTATTACTCGTATTGTGATCATTCATTATACTACCATGGTTATTATTACTATTACTAATATGGTTACTTCATTTGTATCTGAGGACTCAACGACAACATCCGCCATGCGCCATCCACGGAGGGCCCAGGGTCAGATAGCATGGGATATGTCGCCCCCTGTCCCAAGCTTCGTGGGTTTTATGATGCACCAGAAATTTGGGGCCCAACCCTGGAATATACGATGGGGGGAGGCGTCCATCATCGATAGGTCGGACTTGCCGCTGGGGGTGTATATCCCCGAGTTCCCCTCCTCTTCTGAGCGGCTTGATTTTTCGTCTAGAAGTCGGGGAGGGAACAATCGCCTGCAACCAGACCTTCCCCTTGCCATCTCCCGGACGTCCCTTCCACGTGCATGCTTCGATGTCGCGCGTGTTTTCTCGCAAGATGATGCAAGATTATCCTGGATGACCCTAGGCGAACAGAACAAAAACACGTCCGAACGATGCCAACTCTTGGGCACCCCACCGAGCTGCCGTCGGGCCGCGAGGTCCACGCGACCGGGAGGAGGAGACTGAGGAGGAGGAGGGGGAGGAGGGGGAGGGGGAGGAGGAGGAGGAGGAGGAGGAGGAGGAAGGGGAGGACGACGGGAAAGAGGAGGAGCTGCCCCACCGAGCTGCCGTCGGGCCGCGAGGTCCACACGACCGAGAGGATGAGGGGGGGGGGCGGACGGCCAAGGCGTGGAGCCCCCCAAGATAATCTCGCCATCCTCGGGGGGCGGCGGGGGCGGGGCGGCACGTCCCAGACCCGGTCGGAGCGCGGACGAACGCGGCAATGACGTTGTTCCCATCGTAATTGAGAGCACCCGGAAAAGTATCGAAACAGAGTCTGCCGACGGCGAGGTGTCGAACGAGTATCGCCGCCCAAGGCCCGACGCGTAAAAACCCGCCAGTTTCGATTCTTTCTTGGTGCTCGGAACTCTTTCTTGGAACCCCCCTGGTAGGGGGTACTAACTATTTATTCGGCGGCCTTATTGAAGGACTGGGGTCCCACCAATATTGGGTAACTAATTATATGTTTGCGGCACTCGCCGCGAAAAACTGAAGACCTCCTGAGGTCAGTCAAGGCTAAAGTAGTTTGGAACATCTTCAGGCAAGACGTGCGAATGTGACAACCGACGAACCAGACCACCCTTACCTAATCCGAAGACGTGAATTCCGGGTTGGGGGGGTACGGTTTCCACATATGTTTTTGTTCCAATGTTCCCCGACGCCCCCCCACTCGGAATGGAGGATAAATTGGGGCCTTCTGGTTGGGCTGGGTGGTTTAGTGGGTGATGAGTGGTGAGAATCCAAATCTCCCACGGCCAACAGCCGCACGAGCAGCTCGAACACGCCCGGGAGGAAGAGGGGAACGGAGGAAGAGAGGGACGAGGGAGAAGAGGCAAACAAGGAAGGCTCGTAAGTGATCCATTGGACACGTGAACCCGCACTGGACTCTTCCGGTCGCTATCGTCGTCTGACGCGGCGGAGGCTGTGGTGGCCACGTCGCCGACAAAAACGCACAGCATGCCTGATCGTTTTCGGGCACGAGCTTCCTTCTTGTGAGGGGCGCCGACCCGGCGCGTCCCTGCCCCAGACGCATGTATCTGACCAGCCTCGAACGTATCCCTATCCCTACGATGGGCGAGCAAAAAGCGAGGACAATCATTAGGGACAGGCCCTCAGAAACTGAGGCAACTCTCAAGATCGGCATCGAGGTAAGATGATATCAAACATAGGGATAGGGATATGCTTCAAACTGGTAAGTATCGCCAGCCAGAAAATGCGACCGCAGATGGTGCGCAGAGCTGCTCCGGAGCACCTGGCTCAACACACACACACACACACCATCTGTGCGGGGGCGGGCGGGGTGGGAGGGAATTCTGGAAGCTGCTGCGGCCCAGACGTCCGGCGGCTCGATGCTATGTTGCACCTTCGGGGGACCTTATCTGTCCGGTCGCGCAGATGCCCGCGTCGAACCCGTGTCAGACCGTGCCGGATGCGCGTCGAGTCCGTGTCGAATCGGTGTCAGACCCACGCCGGGTGCACGAGAGAACGAGAGGACGGCCATCTGCAGGGCGGGCAGGGTCTCCCCTAGATGCAGGGTAAGGCCCGACACGTTCGAGGCGGAGCCCTCCAACCCCTTCCCCACGAAGCCGCTTTTCGGTTAACCCCGAACCGTTCCTCTGACGGTACTCCAGGCCCCAGAACCCAGCCTTCTGGAGGCCCCCAAAAAATTGTGAGGCGCGTCCCGATCCTGCATGTCTTTCAGATTGCTGGAGTTGCCAGGGGTGGGAAACGGGGCTCCTTTGGTGGGGGGACGCAGGAGGACAGCAGAACAACACGTGCCTGCCGCGTGCTCCTCCTGCGTCCTCTGGCGGAAAAAATGCGACCACGGCGCACCGATGCCCCTAAACCACCGACCATGCCAAAAGATGTTCGAAGACCTACACAAACCTCCAAACACCCTCGAGAGCGACGACGACGACGACGACGACGACGGCGGCGGCGAATCGCGAGGACGGCGACGGCGACAACGGGAGAGGACGCTGACCTGAGGGACGCTGAGAGAGAGAAAGAGAGAGAGAGAGAGAGAAAAAAAAAAAAGAGAGAGAGAGAGAGAGGAATAATGATGAAAAGGAGCGTGCGTACACCTCCACCCCCCCCCACTTGATCGTTGGGGGTGAGATGCGTTTGTGCGCGCTCGCGACGTTCGTGTCCCAGCCCCCCCACTTTGCCTCGGCTGCGCCCGAGAATGAGCCCCCTCCTCGCCTCCATCCCCAAGCCGCCCCGATCTTCCCCGCGGATGTATCGCTGCGCGACGATAGGCGAATGTCGACGGCAGCGAACGACCAACGACAAACGACTGCATACAGTCAACGGACGACGAACGACGAACGACTACAAACGAGCGACGAACGACGAACGACCAACGACGAATGGTGACCAGGACGACGACTGTCGACGAACGGCGAACGACGACGACTTACGGACGCCGATCGACGAACGCCGAGCGGCGCCGCACGTGAGGGGCATCGCAGCGCGGCCAACGCGCGGTGCGTGAGCGGGGGGTCTGGCGAAGGGTTGGAAAGCCTTCCTCAGGGGGAACACAAGCCTGCCTCGCTGCTGACCGCCCTCGCTTCCAAGAGAGATGCCAGGACGATGCCAGCTTGCGGCCCGTACTGGCCAGGCCGCTTGACGAGGAGGCGCGTGGTATGGCTTGGTTTTGCCTGGAAGCGAAAGCGGGGTACGGCAGGTTCGTGCCGTGTCGACCTGGGCGTTGGTCCCTGACGCCGCGAGGATCGTTCAACCTTGAACGATCGGCCATTTCCGTAACGTCCGATCGTTCAACATCGACCGATTCTGGGCCTCCGCCGGCGTTCAACGTTGAACGCTGGCGTCGGGGTCGCCGCCGGTCGACACGACGCGAACCTACCGTAGGTAATTCACGCTCTGATTCTTGGGG
The DNA here is from genome assembly GCA_963575745.1 of Prorocentrum cordatum. NCBI lineage: Eukaryota > Dinophyceae > Prorocentrales > Prorocentraceae > Prorocentrum > Prorocentrum cordatum. Next base: position 213,965 of record CAUYUJ010003703.1, read on the forward strand.
GGCCTCAGAGGCCGCGTATTTTCTCGGGCGCGGGCTCGCGCGCCGCGTCGACGCGGCGGCCTCGGCGCACTTTTGTTCGCGCGGGGGCGGCGCGCGGCGCGCCGCGCAGCCTCCTCGCGCGACTGGGCCAGCACTCGCGTGCGCGCAGGGAGGGACTCGCGCGCAGCATCGGCGACAATCTCGGAACCTACAGTGGGGGCTCGGCCACAAGAAACCTCCGCAAGAAACCCAACCCTGAAATCCGCGATTTGTTTCATGAAACCCCAGATTTGTCGACCGAGAATCCTCCAGGTCTTATTGGGGACCCCTCGAAGTCCGAGAGACCCAGGGCACCCTGGCAAAATCCAACCGGTCTCTTGGCACGCGCCCCCACTGTAGGCTCTTGCGCTGGGCTTGTTTTCCACCACCACCACCATAAGTAGGAGGAAGAGGAGGAAGAGGAGGAGGAGGAGGAGGAGGAGGAGGAGGAGGAGGAGGAGGACCCCCTCCCCCTCCAACTTATGGTGGTGGTGGTGGAAAACAAGCCCATCATCTTGCGCTGGGGTCGGCGCGCAGCGCCAGGCAGAGACTCCTTGCGCGACCCAGCAGCGCTCGAGCGCACGGCGGGAGGCCTCGCGCTTGTCGCATCGGTCGGCGGTCGCCGCGCGGCGCCGGGCGGCCTCCTCGCGCGACAGAGAGGACTCGCGCGCCGCCTCGGCGATGGCGTCGGACGGCGAGGTTCACGCTCGGGGCCGGCGCGCGGCGCCGTGCGCGCGAGGAGGAGGGAGGAGGAGGAGGAGGAGGAGGGGGAGGTCGCCAGGCTGAGGAAGAGGAGGAGAGTCGGAGAGAAGGAGTTAGGGGGAGGAGGAGGTGAGAGGAGGGGAGGAGGAGGAGGTGAGGAGGAGAGGAGAGGGAGGAGGGGAGGAGGAGGATGGGAGAGGAGGAGGACGGAGGAGGGGAGGAGGAGGAGGAGGAGGAGGAGGAGGAGGGGGAGGAGGAGAGGAAGGGGAGGAGGAGGAGGAGGAGGAGGAGGAGGAGAGGAGAGGAGGAGGAGGAGGGAGGGGGAGGGGAGGAGGGAGAGGAGGAGATGGGAGGAGGAGGAGGAGAGGAGGAGGAGAGAAGGAGGAGGAAGTAGAGGAGACGGAGGAGAAGGAGGAGGAGGAGGAGGGAGGGGAGGGGGAGGGGGAGGAGGAGGAGGAGGAGGAGGAGGAGGAGGAGGAGGAGGGAGGGAGGAGGAGGAGGAGGAGGAGGAGGAGGAGGAGGAGGAGGAGGAGGAGGAGGAGGAGGAGGAGGGAGGAGGCTTCCTCGCGCGAGCTGGCAGCGCTCGGAAGGCTCGCGCTGCGCATCGGCAGGATGCCATGCGGGCGCCGTGGCCTCGATGCGCGAGACAGTGCCGGCGCCGCGCTGCGCGACTGGGCACGCGGGCGTGGGCGCGGGCGTCTCTGCGGGTGCGCCGCAGACGCGCCGCATATGCTGGCGTATCGCTACGCGACCACCGCGCGGGGGGGAAGGTGGGGGGTACAGTCGAGGCGTTGACCTAAGGAACCCTAAATAAGGAACGAGGCCCCTTTTTTCCATAAGTTAAGCTTCGATGTCCGATCGAAAACATGAGGAAAATCCAAGGCAAACTGCGAAACAATTAAGGAACACGGAGCCCCTCCGCAACGAAAAGGGTTCCTTCTTCAGGGCCCCGACTGTATTCAAGAAAAGCAGTTGAACTGTTTCTCGGGGTCCGTCAGGCCGCGTCGACCGGGGCTTCCTGGGAGTTGTCTGTGGCTTCCTGGGGGTTCCGAGTGCTCCCCTGGTGCTTTCTGGAGCCTCCTAGGGCCTCCTGGAACCTCCTGGGGCCTCCTGGGGCCTCCTGGGGCCTCGTGGAACTTCCTGGAGCGTCTGAGAGCGCCCGGGAGTGTCTGGGAGCGGCTTGGATCTGGGACGCTCGGGGAGCGGCCGGGGGCGCTTGGGCGCTCCTGGGGCGTGTGGGAGCGTCTGGGAGCGCTTGGGAACGCTGGGGGGGGGCGTCGGGGAGCGCGCCGGAGCGCTCCTGGAGAGCGCTCCTGGGAGCGCCCAGCGAGCGCGCGGAGGCGTCCGGGAAGGGCCTGCAAGCGCGCGGGGCCGCCTGCGGAGCACCCGGGGCCGCGCGGAGGCCTCGGGCGCTCCTGGAGCGCTTCGAGGAGGAGGAGGAGGAGGAGGAGGAGGAGGAGGAGGAGGAGGAGGAGGAGGAGGAGGAGGGAGGAGGAGGAGGAGGGGGCGCCGAGGGGGCGAGTGGAAGCCTGGGGGCCCTATGGGGGGCGCCTGCGAGCGCTTTGGGGCCGCCAGCGGAGCGCCGGGAGCCGCCGAGGAGCGCTCGGGGAGCTCCTGGAGATCAGGGAAATGCCTGGGAGCATCGCAAGCGTCTGGGATACACCCTGCGACATGCTTAAAAAATCATGGGCTAAAAAATTCAGAGTCTCAGAACTTGAATGAAAACCGCACATTTCTATTAAAATCTTAAGATTTGCAATGAAACATTAAGAATAATCGAGACTCTGGCCGAAAACTTAAGTTCCCAACCATCCTGTGGTGTTGGGTCCTCGTTTTGAAGAGACGGTGCCCCGCGTCTCCTTCCTCCTTCCTCCTCCTCCTCCTCCCTCCTCCCCCTCTTCCCTGCGTTTCACCCACCCAGTACAGCGTTTCGTAGCCCCATAGGAGCTCCGCAGAAGGCCCCAGTGCTGCCGTCCGCATGCGTCCCGCACACCCATTTCGGCACACCCCTCACACGTTTCGTGGCCCCACAGGGAGCTCCACCGAAGGCCCCATGGTTGCCGCCCGCATGCGTCCCGCACACCCATTTCGGCACACCCCTCACACGTTTCGTGGCCCCACAGGGAGCTCCACCGAAGGCCCCAGAGCTGCCGTCCGCATGCGTCCCGCACACCCATTTCGGCACACCCCTCACACGTTTCGTGGCCCCATAGGGAGCTCCACCTAAGGCCCCATGGCTGCCGTCCGCATGCGTCCCGCACACCCATTTCGGCACACCCCTCACACGTTTCGTGGCCCCACAGGGAGCTCCACGCCGAGGTCCCGTGCTGCCTTCAGTCGGGCCCGCCGCACACACATTTCGGCACACCCCTCACACGTTTCGTGGCCCCATAGGGAGCTCCACCGAAGGCCCCATGGCTGCCGTCCGCATGCGTACCGCACACCCATTTCGGCACACCCCTCACACGTTTCGTGGCCCCACAGGGAGCTCCACCGAAGGCCCCAGTGCTGCCGTCCGCATGCGTCCCGCACACCCATTTCGGCACACCCCTCACACGTTTCGTGGCCCCACAGGGAGCTCCACCGACGCCCCATGGCTGCCGTCCGCATGCGTCCGCACACCCATTTCGGCACACCCCTCACACGTTTCGTGGCCCCACAGGGAGCTCCACCGAAGGCCCCAGTGCTGCCGTCCGCATGCGTCCCGCACACCCATTTCGGCACACCCCTCACACGTTTCCTGGCTCCACAGGGAGCTCCACCGAAGGCCCAGTGCTGCCGTCCGCATGCGTCCCGCACACCCATTTCGGCACACCCCTCACACGTTTCGTGGCCCCATAGGGAGCTCCACCGAAGGCCCCAGTGCTGCCGTCCACCCCCCCCCCACACCCCCCCCCCCCCACCCCCATGGCCGTCCCGCACACCCATTTCGGCACACCCCTCACACGTTTCGTGGCCCCATAGGGAAATCTCCACCGAAGGCCATGGCTGCCGTCCGCATGCGTCCCGCACACCCATTTCGGCACACCCCTCACACGCTTCGTGGCCCCATAGGGAGCTCCACAGAAGGCCCCAGTGCTGCCGTCCGCATGCGTCCCGCACACCCATTTCGGCACACCCCTCACACGTTTCGTGGCCCCACAGGGAGCTCCACCGAAGGCCCCATGGCTACCGTCCGCATGCGTCCCGCACACCCATTTCGGCACACCCCTCACACGTTTCGTGGCCCCACAGGGAGCTCCACCGAAGGCCCCAGTGCTGCTGTCCGCATGCGTCCCGCACACCCATTTCGGCACACCCCTCACACGTTTCGTGGCCCCATAGGGAGCTCCACCGAAGGCCCCATGGCTGCCGTCCGCATGCGTCCCGCACACACTTTCGCACACCCCTCACACGTTTCGTGGCCCCACAGGGAAGCTCCACCTAAGGCCCAGTGCTGCCGGTCCGCAGCGTCGCGCACACCCATTTCGCACACCCCTAACGCTTTTCGTGGCCCCACGGGAGCTTCCACGCGAAGCCCCAAATGGGGGGGTCTGCCGTCCGCATGCGTCCCGGCACACTCCATTTACGCAACCCCCCTCACACGTTTCGTGGCCCCATAGGGAGCTCCACCGAAGGCCCCAGTGGCAGGGTCCGCATGCCTCCCCACCACCCATTTCTGCACACCCCTCACACGTTTCGTGGCCCCATAGGGAGCTCCACCGAAGGCCCCATGGCTGCCGTCCGCATGCGTCCCGCACACCCATTTCGGCACACCCCTCACACGTTTCGTGGCCCCACAGGGAGCTCCACCGAAGGCCCCAGTGCTGCCGTCCGCATGCGTCCCGCACACCAGGTGTGTGGCGTGCCGACATGGGCGTCGCGGCGCGCGGGCGCTGCCGTCGGGGTTCCCAGGGAAGCCCCCTGCAGAGGCGACGCTCAGAGTCACGAGTACCGAGAGTCACGCAGACCCAAACTGTTCACAGTCGTCTACATACATTTACACTGGGCGTATCCATGCACGCATTCATGCGAATAGAATCAATCGCGCGCAGATTCATTCATAATCAGACTCGCTCGCGATCCGACTCGCACGCGCTCAAGCTTTCATATTCGGACCTATCGTCTTCGTTCGTGTTGTGTACACTGCCACGCATTTCGGCACACCCCTCATACGGCTCGTGGCCCCATAGGGAGCGCCACCGAAGAAGATATTCACAATTGCGGTACTATCAACTGCATATGGTTGGGTCCTTCGCCAGGCTAATTTTCTTAAGCATCGCCTAAGGTGCAGGGGAACAAAAAGTGACATAAACATAAAGACTCGGAGGTCCGCGCGGATTTCTCGGATCCGCGCTGGGGCCCCCCGGCGGCGCCTCCGGCGCCGCCCCTGGCGCGCTCCGCGCGCCAGGGAGGGGGGTCCAGCGCGGATCCGAGAAATCCGCGCGGACCTCCGAGTTGTTATGTCTATGTCACTTTTTGCTCCCCTATGGAGTATCTGGAATCGCCCGCGACCGCCTGGGGAGCGCTCGGCGCTGCCTGGGAACGTCCGGGCGTCCCTGGACGTCTGGGAGCGCCTGGGGGCGTCTGTGAGCGCCTGGGAGCGCTTGGACCCGCCAGCGGAGCACCTGGGGCCGCTTGGGAGCGCTTGGGCGCTCCTCGAGCGTGTGGGAGCGGTGGGGAGCTCATGGGAACGTCGGGGGCGCGGACCTTCTGGCGTTTACTATGGATCACGGCCTCGGGGGCGCCGATGGTATGTGTTTCTCCTGCTCAAGATTCCTTCTTCTGAGCTCATTTTCGGCCAGGCGCCGATCGCCCTCTGAAGCTTCCAAAAATCGATGTTTAGCTGTTTAGCTTGTGGTGCCGGCGGGCGACTTCAGAGAGCCCCCCTGCGACCCCAGTTCGATCCAGGGAGGGAGTCATGCACAGTGCTACGTCAGGTTCGTGTCGTGCCGACTTCGGCGTTGGTTTCTGACACCGCGGGGATCGCTCAACCTTGAACGATCGGCCGTTTCCGAAACGTCTACTCCAGATTTCGTAATAAAAGGGAGGGGGTCTGGACCCTCCAAGACGAGCCATTTCAGACCCCCCCCGTGGGAGAACCCTCCAAACCATCGTCCCCAGACCCCCCCAGGCCCTCCAAGATAGCCTGGAAGAGACCCCCCCCAGAAATGAGACCCCCCTCCCTTTATTACGAAATCTGGAGTAAATCGTTCCACATCGAACGATTCTGGGTCGCCCGCGGCGTTCAACGTTGAACGCCGCTGGCGGGGTCGCCGCCGGTCGACACGACACGGACCTACCGTACGCACAGGGTGTGGAGAGCGCGGCCAACCCTCCGCACCGCTCGGAGGCGGGCGAGCTCCAACTCCGCGGCACGCTCCAGCCACCAGTCGCTCGCTGCCCGACGATTGTCAGGGCCAACGCTCGCTCCACAAATAAATACACACACAAATAAAATATCCTCCATACTTTCGCATCTGTTCTGGGTTGTTGTCTTCCCCCCCACTTCCCATGTTTTCCCATATTTTCTGGGGCATCGACGATTAATTGAATTTGTGTCTGTGTGTTTTTCCCCTCCTAAAACAGGAGGTCAACACCGCATCGGGAGCTCAGGTCGAATAGGTTCTGACATCGGATCCGGCCGCTCGTGGGCACGCCGGCGGGGAATCGAGTCGGATCAGCTGCGCTCAGGTGTATCGGGGGGGCGTAAGACCCGGGTACGGGGGACTCGGAAATCCCCGACGAGGTCGTCAAAAAAATGACGAGGCCGAGCCTGCATTTTGACGAGGCCTCCCGCTGCAGACATCCCACGAAGCTCCGACTCGTCAAACTCCGAGGCGCGGCCGTCAAAAAACGATGGCGAACCCGAGTCCCGGCAAACCCGGGTCTTACGCTCCCTCGAGTGTACAAGAAGCGCCCAGCCCAGGCATCGGAATCGCCGTGTCACATCGGAACGGCACGTCGGAGTCGGATAGGATCGGGCCGGTCCGACGCCGATATCGAGGCGGGCAGGCTGGATCGAAGCATGAGCCCTGCGGAGACGGGGGGGGCGACGAGGAAACGATGGCGGCGGCCGTCGGGGCGGAAGACGACGGCGAGCCTCCACAAAACGCGGAGCCTCGGCGACGAAACAGCAGACCGACGAGGAGCCTTGACGACGAAACGAGGAGGACGGAGACCAATCGGCGGCGGCGGCGACACACGGAGGACGGACGAACGGACGACAGGCGGCAAGGGCGCGACACCAAGGCGTAACAACGGCGTTCAGAAGCGCCACTTCAGTCTGCAACTTCTCCTCAAACTCCTCCTCCTACGCCTCCCTCCCTACATCCCTGCTCCCCCCTCCCCCTCCCTCCGTCCCTCCTCTCTCCTACCTCCGTCCTGCTCCTCCCCCCTCCCCCCCGAACGCACCTGCCTACCTTCTGTCGCCCCGTTCTGCTCTTCGACCCTCCTTCCCTGCCCCCCCGCGTCCCAATCCTGCACAATTCTGCTTCCCAGCACCCTCCTCCTCCTCCTCCTCCTCCTCCTCCTCCGACCCATCATCCCTCCTTCCCCCACTCCATCCTGGGCCTCGTCCTCCTGCTCCCTCACCTCCTCTACCTCTTACAGCGCTTCCTCCTCCCCTTGCCTCCACAAGTTCCCCTGGCCGCCCTTGCAACAGACCGGGCCAGAGCGCCAGGGCGGAGATGGTCTGCAAGGCTGCTGCGTGGTGGACGTGAAGACAAGCAAAATAAAGATCCTGACCCACGCGAAACCAAGTAAGCACCACACGACATATATGGTGAGCAGCGCGATATCCTTGGAATGATCCAGCCAGCGCTGCGCACGCGCGCACGCACAGACACACGCCTGCCTCGGACGCGGCAGTGAGGTCTCACCGCCGGATCAAGAACTGCGTGCGCCTCTCTGGCCACCGCCCGAGCGCTCACGCACACACCTCCGAAGGGCAAGAGCAGAGGCCTCCTCCTCCTCCTCCTCCTCCTCCTCCCTCCTCCCTCCTCCCTCCTCCCTCCTCCCTCCTCCCTCCTCCCTCCTCCCTCCTCCCTCCTCCACCTCCCTCCCCATCATCCCTTCCTCCCTCCTCCCATACTCCCTCCTCCCATCCTCCCTCCTCCCTCTCCTCCCCCCTCCTCCTCCTCCCTCCTCCCTCTCCTCCTCCGCCTCTCCTCCCCCCTCCCCTTCCCTCCTCCTCCTCCTCATCCCTCATACTTTCCTCTCCTATCCTCCTACTCCTCCTCCTCCTCCTCCTCCTCCTCCTCCTCCTCCTCCTCCTGTGTGCGGGCACCCTGGCAACCATGGCACGACGGCCCCCGCGATCCTGCCACGGCGCATCAACTATCCGCTCGCCCCCACCCCGGCCAGGCCAACCCTGTGCCCAAAGTCGGGGAACTGCTGCCCCCTGCGTGGCTGCGCCATGACTCGGGGATGGACAGACCCCCCTTTAGTAAAACGTGGTTTGGTGAAAACGACCTGAGGCCAAAAGCTGGCGGGCGCAAGCCTGGAAAATAACGGCCGCGGCGCCCTCTCGAGAACCGAGAACGGACAATTCACTAATCGACGTGTCACTGTTGGGGGTTCTGTCCACCCCCGACAAAGTCAGGGAACTGCTGCCCCCTGCGTGGCTGCGCCATGACAGCGTCTCTACGCCCAGCATCTGATGAGGAACGAGAATCGAAGAAGGCCAAACCACAGGAACATGAACTTTTGGCGCTGGAGGGGGGTCCGGCGCGGATCCAAGAGATCCGCGCGGAGCGCCAAAAGAAAAGTTGATGTTCATGTGGATTGTTTCTTATTCGAGATAGGCGGCCACAAAAGCAACTGAGTGCGGCACACTTAGGTCGGGCCTGTCCCCCTACAGGCGGATGTTGGACGAAAAATCAAAACTACCCCGAACATATTCCAAACATGCCCAAAAATATGCAAAAGATCGTCCCCAGGCTATGTGTTCACTCGTCTTGAATACGCCCCCCTGTAGAGGGACAGGCCCGGCTTAACGATAGGGTCGGGTCGGGCGAAAGGGGGGGGATAGAGAAGGGGGGGTTTGAGAATCAGCTCACGTGGCTGATTTTCCCGGCGCCTCCCGGCGCCGGAGGCGGCCATGTACCGAGGAATGGGCCCCTCGGTGGGCCGAAACCAGCTGCATGCAGCAAATTTCGTAACCCCCCCTTTCCCAATCCACTCCTTTCTTCCGGCCCGATAGGGCAAAACAGGGCCAGGATCGGGATAAATCGCTCCAGAGCGTTCCGGAGCGCTCTCAGAGCGTTCCGGAACGCTCTGGAGCGGCCGCGGCGCCCAATACATCCTCCAAACCCGCCGATTCTCAGAGATTCCGAGTTATCCCGATCCGATTTTGTCCCGATCTTCGCGCCGTCTGATAGGGGGCCACACAAGCAGCCGAGTGCGGCACACACCGCCGACGGGAGCAGCGCGGGGCGCCCCGACGGCAGAGCCGGCCACGCTCCTCGGCGGAGCGCGGGGCCCCCTGCTCGCCGTCGCTCGGGCGTCCATGCCCCGTGCTTTTGTTCGGTCTCGTGCGCGGTTTTTCGCGCCGAAGGCTCAAGGAAGGTCCTCGATGGCCGTCGCCGAGAAGAAAATGCACACGCTCGCCATCGCTCGGACGTCCCTTCCCCGTGCTTCTGTTCGGTCTCGTGCGCGGTTTTTCGCGCCAAAGGCTCACGGGAGGTCCTCGATGGCCGTCGCCGAGGAGAAAATGCACACGCGCCCGAGCGATGCCAAGCCTGGGCCCCCGCAGGGGCGGTGGGGGGTCGAGGCGCCGCCCCCCCCCGAGCCAGGCCCCCCCCCCCCCCCGACGACCCACCAGACCACCCCAGCCCAAGCCGACGGGGCCCTGGGACACACAGATAAATACACACAAATGAAAGAGAAAGGATTCCCCACATGTTCCCATATGTTCTGGGTTTCTGTCGTCCCCCCCCCCCGCTGCCCATGTTTTCACATATTTTCTGGGGAATCGATGATCCATTGTGTCTGCGTGCTTTTTCTCCTCCTGACCAACCCGAAGGCCCGAATTTCGGCTCAGGGGGGAGGTATGGGCTCCATCTTTGTTGTTGTCGATGTTCCCCGACCCCCCCCCCACTGGGAATGGAGGGCAAATTGAGGCCTTCGGGTTGGGTTGGGGTGATTTGTTGGGTGGTGACCCCCCCCCTGTCGGCGCCCCTGAATCGACGAAGAAACAACCACATTCACATAAACTTTTGGCGCTCCGCGCGGATTTCTTGGAACTGCGCCTGGGCCCCCCGGCGCCGCCCCTGGCGCGCTCCGCGCGCCAGGGAGGGGGGTCCAGCGCGGATCCACGAAATCTGCGCGGAGCACCAAAAGTTTATATTTATGTGGCATTTTCTTTCTACTGAAGCAATCGCGAGCCTGGCAACGGGCTGGCCGGGACCAAAGCAGGTGGATCGCGGGCGCGTCCCCACCATCACGAGCCTGCGGGGGCAGGATCTGATCGGAATGAAGGTTCGTCGCCAGTCTATACGGCAGCACACCGTGTGCAGCGCACTTGGCAAAGCACTCGTGCAACAGAAAGACGAAAGAGGCAAGCATGCATGCGACCCTGCTCATCCACAACGAGGCTGCGGGGGCAGACTTGTTGGGGGCCTAGAAAGTGGCACCAACGCCAACACAGGGGGGCTGCCTCCACAGGGGGAAGATGATCCTAGATTTCGGTGTTGGTGGCACTAGTTCGGTCACCCTGGAAGCCAGAATATTACCACCACCACCGAGATCGGGACCTTCCTCCCTCGGTGGAGGCACACCGCCGATATTGGTGTTGGTGTCAACCGTTAGGCCTGCGAACTTGGTGCTCCGCGCAGATTTCGTGGATCCGCGCTGGACCCCCCTCCCTGGCGCGCGGAGCGCGCCAGGGGCGGCGCCGGAGGCGGCGCCGGGGGGCCCAGGCGCAGTTCCAAGAAATCCGCGCGGAGCGCCAAAAGTTTATGTGAATGTGGTTTTCTCTTCGTCGATTGGGAGGAAAAAGGACGAGCCGAGGGCGGGGCAAAATACACCACGCGCTTCGGCCGCGGGACGTGCCGGATCTGCACGACGCCTCCGCTGGCCGCGCCCGGAGAGAGAGGCAGGGGCAGACGGGATCGGCGAGAGAGCACGCCCGGGGAGCACCCCCAAGGGAGGGGGCCCCCCCCCCTTAGCCCCCCCCCCCTGTTACCAGCCTGGAACATATCCCTATCCCTATGCTGGGCATCTCCTCCTCACGATGCCACTCTTAGGGACTCCCTTTAGTTTCTGAAGGCGAATCCCTGAGATTGTCATCGCCTGTTGGCGTGTCAATCTTAGGGATAGGGGTAAAATCGAGGCTGGTAACCCTGCACCTGCCCTGCCAGAAGCCCCCCACCCTGTTTTTGTTCCTCGCCCCTCGGAAACTACCCCGCCCCCCCCCCCCTTTCTGACTACCTACCAGACCACCCCAACCCAACCCGAAGGCCCGAATTTCGGGTTGGGGGGGGGTAAGGGTTCCACATGTGCTTTTTCGATGCTCCCCGACCCCCCCCCCACTGGAAATCGAGGGTAACTTTGGGCATTCGGGTTGGGTTGGGGTGGTTTGGTGGGTGGTGACTTTCCGGTTCGCGCTTTTAAAGCTACCAACCCCCCCGTCCCTCTCCAAGGTTGTCAAGCGGGGGGGGCTTGGCTACCCCCCCCCACCCCTTGAGCCTCCCCTGCCGGAAGCCCCATCCCTCCTCTGTGGTTCCGCCCCTCGGCAACTACCCTCTCCCTCCTTTCGCCATCTGGAAGCTACCCCTCCCGCCCTTTCTCAGAGGGGGTGGGGGGGCTCAGCTACTCCCCCCCTTGGACCACCACTGCCGGAAGACCCCCCCCTCCTTTGAGCTGCTCCTCGGAAGCGACGCTCCCCGTGCGAACGTCGCCACTGGGGCTTTCGGTGGAGCTCCTTATGGGGCCACGAAGCGCTGTACTGAGCGAGAGAGACGCGTGCGAACACCGCCACTGGGGCATTCGGTGGAGCTCCCTATGGGCCACGAAGCGTTGTACTGGGCGGGAGAGATGCATGCGAACACCGCCGCTGAGGCCTTCGGTGGAGCTCTTTATGGGCCCACGAAACGTTGTAACTACTGGGTGGCGGAGACGCACGCGAACGCCGCAACTGGAGCCTTCGGTGGAGCTTCCTCTTGAGCAACGAAGCGCTGTGATGGATGGGCTGAACGCATGCGTACACCGCCACTGGGGCCTTCGGTGGGCCCCCCCTATGAGGCCAGTGTTGAATAGGAGTAACGCATGCGGACATCGCAGCTGGGGCCTTCGGTGGGGCTCCCTATGGGGCTACGAAGCGTTGTACTGCGTGGGGGTAACGCATGCGGACACCGCCACTGTGGCCTTTGGTGGAGTTCCTTATGGGGCCACGAAATTGCGCTGGATGGGGGAAACGCATGCGAACGCAGCCTGGGGCCTTCCGTTGAGCTCGATGTGGGGCCACGAAATGCTGTACCGGGTGGGGGAAACGCATGCGAAAACTGCCCCTATGGTCTTCGATGAAGCTCCCTTTGGGGCCATGAAGCGCTGCACTGGGTGGGGGGAACGCATGCGGATTCCGCCACTAGGGCCTTCGATGGAGCACCCTTTGGGGCCACGAAGCGTTGCACTGGGTGACGGGAACGCATGCGAACGCAGCCACTGGGGCCTTCCGTGGAGCTCCCTATGGGGCCGCGAAACGTGTGAGGGATGTGCCAAAGTGGAGGGGGGGTGGCATACGAACGCAGCCACTGGGGCCCTCGGTGGAGCTCCCTATGGGGCCACGAAACATGAGGGGTGTGCCCAGGCGAGGGGCCCCCACGAGCCAGGCGGGGCGTGGGGACCTCGGAGACATCTGCCACGTGCGACGAAGGAGTAGCAGAGGCAGCAACGTTCCGCGGCGTGCGGGAAATCAGCGAGGGCGCCAACAACAGGGCCGCCATGTCCGCGTCGCGGGCTCGGTGAAGGGCTGGCGCGTGTCGGTCAATAGACAACGTGTGGTCCCAGGGATACCAAGGCCCTTGCCCTACGGCCCTCTGGTGGCAAACTCGGGCCAAATCTGCGGGCCCCCTCGGGCCGTCCTGGGGCTTCGGAGGCCCAGCAGGGCGAGAACGCCAAACGCAGTCCACGAACCAAGAGCACGCGTGGACAGCTCGTTCTCCCCACGGAGAGGTACCGCACTGTGGATGTGCAAGCTGTGTGGTGCAAGCTCTGTGGTGCAGCGCGGCGGAAGCTGAGCGGGGCAGGCCGCGCAGCGCAAGATGGGGCGGTGCGGGCTGTGCGCGGCGCAGTGCAAGCTCTGTGGTGCAAGCCACGGGGCGCAGGCCATCCTCCTCCTCCTCCTCCTCCTCCTCCTCCTCCTCCTCCTCCTCCTCCTCCTCCTCCTCCTCCCTCCTCCCTCCTCCTCCTCCCTCCTCCTCCTCCCTCCTCTCCTCCTCCTCCTCCCCCTCTCCTCCTCCTCCTCCTCCTCCTTCTGTGGTGCAAAATCTGTGGTGCCGCGCGGCGGAAGCTGAGCGGGGCAGGCCGCGCAGCGCAAGATGGGGCGGTGCGGGCTGTGCGGCGACACCTCCGTGGCGCAGGCGGCGCAGTGCAAGCTCTGTGGTGCAAGCCACGGGGCGCAGGCCATCCTCCTCCTCCTCCTCCTCCTCCTCCTCCTCCTCCTCCTCCTCCCTCCTCTCCCTCCTCCCTCCTCCCTCCTCCCTCCTCCTCCTCCTCCTCCTCTCCTCCTCCTCCTCCTCCTCCTCCTCCTCCTCCTCCTCCTCCCTCCTCCTCATCCCTCCTCCTCCTCCTCCTCCCTCCTCCTCCTCTGTGGCGCACGGCTTTCTGGTCCACGCCACGCGGTCCAAGAGATGTGCGGCCGCCCTCCGCGCGAGGGCGCCCGCGGGCGGCGGCCGCTGGGCGAGACCTCGGCGCGCCCGCCTTGCGCCCACGGCGCCCACGTTGGCGCCCACGGGCGGGCACTGGGCGAAACCCTTCGAAGGGGGCCCTGGGACACACAAAGAAAGGCACACAAATGAAAGGATTCCCCATATTTCCTCCTCGTCCTCATCCTCCTCCTCCTCCTCGTGCTCCTCCTCCTTCTCCTCCTCCTCCTCCTCCTCCTCCTCCTCCGCTTCCTCCCCCCACTCCTAGCCCTTTCGATCAGGGTCGGCGGCACCGGCCGTCAGGCCTCTCCAATAAAAAGATTCCCCATATGTTCCCATATCTTCTGGGTGTTTGTCTTCCCCCCCACTGCCCATGTGTTCCCAAATTGTTCTTGGGACTCGACGATTCATCGTGTCTGTGTGTTTTTTCCTCCTCTGAACCTTGGCGCACCCGCCCAGTGCACGCGGCGCTCACGAGGCGCCCCCGGCGGACAACATCCGGCCAAAATCGGTTCCCAAACCCACTCCTGGGGCCTGTGCTGGCGAGGGTTTCGAGCTGCGTCCAGCTGTGTTGAGGCGGACCTCCACGAGTCCCGAAAAGGCCTCCGAGACAACCCCCCGACCCTCGACCCCACTCGATCCTCAACCCTGGAGGTCGGGGGGGCACGGGCGCTTCAGGCGCCGAAAGCCGCAGAAATTGAGAATCAGTCAACAACGTATCGGGAAATCGGAGCGAGTCGGGATGTGCGTCGGTCGGATCGGGCTGCATCGGCATGGAGTCGCAATCGAATCGGATCGGCCGCGCCAGGATGCATACCGACGCGATGCGAACACTGGGCCGCATCGGACCGGCGGCACGTCGGCATCGAATCGGATCGGGCGGGCCAGAATCGCCACCGAATCGGATCGACCGGATCGAGGTTGACCCTAGCTTCAGGCGCTAGAGGTCGCAGAAGGCCGTCCCAGGGGCCGCCCAGGGGCCCACCGAGGCTCCGGGGCGCGAAAACATGGATCAACGATCCACGGATTTTGCGCGCGGTCGCAACATCCATGGATCGTGGGAGGTGCCCTCCCCAAAATGCGGCCCGTGCCGCCTCGCTCGGCGGCGGACGCCCGCGATTTCTCATGGGAACGGGACCCGTCGCTAATGCACGCCTCCTTGATCCATGTTTGCGATCGCCCGAGAGGCATGATGGGCTTGTTTTCCACCACCACAACCATAAGTTGGAGGGGGAGGGGGTCCTCCTCCTCCTCCTCCTCCACCTCCTCCTCCTCCTCCTCCTCTTCGTCCTCGTCCTCCTCGTCCAACTCGTCCTCCTCCTCCTCTTCGTCCTCCTCCTCCTCCTCCTCCTCTTCGTCCTCCTCCTCCTCCTCCTCCTCCTCCTCCTCTTCGTCCTCCTCCTCCTCCTCCTCGTCCTCCTCCTCGTCCTCCTCCTCCTCATCCTCCTCCTCTTGGTCCTCTCTCCTCCTCGTCCTCTCCTCCTCCTCCTCTCCTCCTCCTCTCCTCCTCTCCTCCTCCTCCTCCTCCTCTCCTCCTCCTCCTCCTCCCCCCCTCCGTTTTCTGGGGTGGTGGTGGACGACGGGCCCGTCGAGGCCGCCGCCGCTCCCGCGGGCGCCCGCCTCGAGGAGGAGGAGGAGGAGGAGGAGGAGGAGGAAGGAGGAGGAGGAGGAGGAGGAAGGAGGAGGAGGAGAAGGAGGAAGGCGGCAAGGAGGAGGAGGAGAAGGAGGAGGACAGAGGAGGAGGGAGGAATGTGGAGCCTCGCCCTCCCTAGCTTCTGCTCCCTCCCTCCCTCTATGCGGGAGGGGGGAGGGGGGAGGGCTTCTTAGAACCACCCCTGCTTCTCAGAAGGCGCGGGCCTCATCTGTAGATGTCAGGCCAGGGCCTTTGAAGAACAGCAGCCTCCTTCTGAGAAGCCCTCCCCCCTCGCCCTTACCCCTTTTGTGCGCGCCGACGAGGTGGACAAACCTTGCTTTCGCAAACGACCCTTGAACGAAAACGGCCTAGGTCCGAAACCGACGGACCTGGACCCGCAAAAGTGACGGCCGCGACGCCCTCTCGCGAACCGAGAACGGCCAATTCGCTCATCGACGTGTCAGGGCAGGAGGTCTATCAACCTCCGACCTGTGCAGCAGACCCGAAGGGAACCGAGCAGGCGGGGTCGGAGGACCGCGCCGACTCGCCGCTGAGGCGGCGACGCGGCACGACCTGGAGACCGACGATCTCCATGCCGGCGTCGCCGATGCATCTAGAAAAAGAAAACCCACATCAACATAAACTTTTGGCGCTCCGCGCAGATTTCTCGGATTCGCGCTGGAACCCCCTCCGGGGCGCGCGGAGCGCGCCAAGGGCGGCGCCGGAGGCACCGACGGGGGGCCCAGGCGCGTACCCAAGAAATCCGCGCGGAGCGCCAAAAGTTTATGTTCATGTGTTTTTCCCAACCATCCTGTGGTGTTGGGTCCTCGTTTTGAAGAGACAGTGCCCCGCGTCACTCCTCCTCTCCTCTCCTCCTCCCCCTCCTCCTCCCTCCTCCCACAGGAGCGCCGCCCTCTCTCCTCTCCTCTCCTCTCCTCTCAATTTCGGCACACCCCTCACACGTTTCGTGGCCCCACAGGGAACTCCACCGAATGCCCCAGTGGCTGCGTTCGCATGCGCCCACAGCACCCATTTCGGCACACCCCTCACACGTTTCGTGGCCCCACAAGGAGCTCCACCGAAGGCCCCAGTGGCTGCGTTCGCATGCGCCCACAGCACCCATTTCGGCACACCCCTCACACGCTTCGTGGCCCCACAAGGAGCTCCACCGAAGGCCCCAGTGGCTGCGTTCGCATGCGCCCACCGCACCCATTTCGGCACAACCCTCACACGTTTCGTGGCCCCACAGGGAGCCCTACCGAAGGCCCCAGTGGCTGCGTTCGCATGCGTGCCCTTCGCCCAATGCAACGCTTCGTGGCCCCAAAGGGTGCTCCATCGAAGGCCCTAGTGGCGATATCCGCATGCGTTTCCCCCACCCAGTGCAACCTTTCGTGGCTCCAAAGGGAGCTCCATCGAAGACCGTGGGGGCGGTGTCCGCATGCGTTTCCCCCACCTGGTACAGCAGCTCGCGGCCCCACAACGAGCACAACGGAAGGCCCAAGGCTGCGTCCGCATACGTTTCCCCCATCCAGTGCAATTTCGTGGCCCCATAAAGGGCTCCACCAAAGGCCCCAGTGGCGGTGTCCGCATGCGCTACCCCCACGCAGTACACCGCTTCGTAGCCGCATAGGGAGCTCCACCGAAGGCCCCAGTGGCTGCGTTCCAATACGCCCACAGCCCCAATGTCGGCACACCCCTTGCACGTTTCGTGGCCCCACAGGGAGCTCCGCCGAAGGCCCCAGCACAGCCCTCATGCGTTTCGTGGCCCCTTAGGGATCGCTACCAGAGAAGAGACTCACACTTGCGGTACGCACAGCTGCATATGGTTGGGTCCTTCGCCAGGATACTTGTTCTTCTTCGAATGCTGGGCGTCGCCGATGCATCGCCGATGCATCGGCGATGCGGCGCGATCCTCCGATAGCATCTGCTCGGACCCAGTCTGGGCAACCTCGGGGCGAGGGGCCGAGGGAGGGCCCGCCCCAGAGAGCCGCCGCCCCATAGCCCCGCCTCGCCTCGTGGGGTCCGTACGCTCAGGGTGCGGCTCGCCTCGAACTGCCACCAGCAGCAGAACAGGCGGGCCAGCAGCTGGTGCAGGGACCTCGGCGCCGTGATCTGATTCTGTCTGGACTTAGGTCGGGCATGTCCTCCTACAGGCGGACTGAGGACAAAACATTTAAAAAGTGGCCAAACGAATCAAAGATAGTCAAAAGACCACGAAAAATCGTCACAATACTATTGTTCTACTATTCTTGAATACTCCTCCCACAGAGGGGCATGCTGGTGATTTGCCTTGGCCTGGACCTCAGGTGAGGAGCGCGCCCCATCTCCAATCGGCGGAGTGGCCAGAGCTGTCAGGTTACAGTAGGAGCTCGACCACAAGAAATCTGCCACAAGAAATCCAACCCTGCAACCCCAGGACGCCAATTGACTTTTGGTTTGGGGATGCCAGGCTTTCTTTCCGTGGCAAAATGGACCGCAACCGAAGAAACCCAGGGCGCCCTGGAGGCAGGCAGGATGTTTCTTGGAAAGGGTTTGCAATATAAAGAGCTAAAGGCGAAGCCAGGGCGTCAGGGCTGCGATCACAGGTGTCATGACAGGGAGCTACCTCTGCTGCCGTGGCACCATCGGGGATGCAGGGTCGACGGTTTCGTCGAGGCTGCGACATTGAAGATTCTCCTCCTCCCCCTCCTCCTCCTCCTCCTCCTCCTCCTCCTCCTCCTCCTCCCCCTCCTCCTCATCCCCCTCCTCCCTCCTCCTCATCCTCCCCATCACTTTTCATCCTCCTCTACCATCCTCCTCATCCTCCTGCTGCACCCCCTTCACATCATCTGTCCTCTGCGTGGACCCGCAACTCCTCCTCCTCCCCCTCCTCCTCCTCCTCCTCCTCCTCTTCCTCATCATCTACCGATGTGTGGTCGGTCATCGGATTATCTACGATCTTCTGCTCAATGGTAGTTGCCTGGAATGACAGCTGGTGCGACTGGCTGACGGTAATTGTGATAGTGGCTCTCTGTTAGACTGACGTCGATCAATGGGCGCGGATCGCATTGGCACGGACGATAGGCGGAGCAATCGGGTGAAGAGTGGCATGAATCGCGGGAATCATCTGGCACGTTCCCGTGGCGACATCTACCTCACCGCTCTTCCTCCGCCTCCTCCTCCTCCTCCTCCTCCTCCTCCTCTTCCGCCTCCTTCTCCTCAGGAACATCCTCCTCTTCACCCCTGCAAATTCAGATCCTACTCATCTTCATATTCCAGGTTGTTTGCCTGCATCATGACCCCTCCTCCTCTCCGCTTCCTCCTCCTTCTCATTATCCTCATCGTTCGCGTGTTTCCTCGTCGTCGTCGTAGGCGTCCTCCTCCTCTCACTCTACTAATGAATTGCTCCTTCCTGTCGCACGGCAATGAGTGTCGGCAAGGTGGGGCCAGAGACCCCTTATGTTTGATCTTGAGCCTTGAAGTTCGCAGCGGTTTCACAGCTGGAATGAGGTTCGTGTTCAACATGTGGCACGTAACTCCGCGCAAAGACGCACTAAACAATTGCAACCGTTTTACGGACGGGTGGTGGTGGTTTTCAATATGTGGTTCTCGCTGTAGCGCTGCGCAGACTCGTCTGATTTTTGTGCAGTACCTTCACGGACGGAGGGATGTTTTCATCATGTGGCACTCGGCTTGACAACGTAGCCTTGATCCGCCCGAATCTCGACTCGCCTGGCTCGATTCGCCCGTGCTCGATCCTCGGGCCGGGCGAAAGGGGGGGATAGCCCAGGGCGGGGGTGATAATCAGCTCGCGTAGCTGATTTTTCCGGCGCCTCCCGGCGCCTCGAGGCGCCCATGCATCGAGGAATGGGCCCCTCGGTGGGGCCGAAACCAACTGCATGCAGCAGATGTCGTACCCCCCCTTTCCCAATTCAACCCTTTCGCCCGGCCCGAGATTCGCCAACTCATTTCGCCCGGCTCGAGTCGCCTGGCTCGATTCGACTGGAGCTCGAATCGCCGGGCTCGATTCGCCCATGGCCTGCGGATGCTCATAACAGCTCTGTATTGAAACCAATAGGTCGTGAATGGGGCTGGTTGGCCACTCGCGAGAGCGTGTTTCTGAAGCGCACCCACACGTACATGAGCCGAAAACCTGAAACTGAGAATTCAAAGCCTTGAAGATGAAACGTCGGATCGAGTCAAGGCGCAAATCCTCGAGTCGAAAACACTAAAAACCAATGTACACGCGCATACATGCGTAATACATGCAATGCTCGATATGGTTATTTCGAGAACTGGGATATCTCTTGGCCAATGCGTAACCGTCGCCACTTCCGTGAACTTCTCGGAGGGGTATCGTAAGACAGCAGCCCCTTCCCACCCGAAAGAAAAACAGAGGCGGGGAAATACAGCACATGCAGGATTCGGCATTGCAGTTTCGCCACCCATGGACCCCGTAGCCAGTTTGGGCTCAAAGGGCTTGCGTGCTGACGTGAACTCACTGTTGTCGCCCAGTCTTGTAAAATTCCTTCAGCAATTTTGTTCATGGAATTATTATGTTGGCGGCTGTACGATTGAGAAACCGACGACCAAAATGTTTTTTCAAACATAAGGTGGCCTCCTTCCGTCGCCGGCATCCTCGTGGCGAAGGCGTCGTGGTTCGCTGAGGCAACTGGACGCCCTGCCAGATGATGAGACGTTGGGCCCCCTCCGTGTCGGGCGGCCTCGTTGGCGGGCAAAGGTTGTGCATGTGGTCCCTGTTGCACGTGGCGCAGGGCTCGCACATGCTGAATGGGATCCTCTGGCACGCGAGGTGGATCAGCACCTCCGCCCTTGCGGGCCCAATGAAGTTTCTGCGGTTGCCTCCGACGACGAGTCGCACGCTGGGCCCCCGGTAGCATCTGCAACGACAGTAGTCCTTCCACGATCTGGCCGTGGCAATGCAAATTTTGGAGAGCGCGTCAAGAAATTCCGTCGTCTTGTTGCGGGCGATCCATTTCGACCAGCACTTCCTCTGATCGAGAGAAATGGCCAGTTGAAATCGCATCGCCGCGACTGGAGACTGGGCGCTCAACGCGCGCGGAGACAGGAACAAAAACAGGCCGCCAAATCGACAGCATCTGCGCTTGTCACGCCAACTGCGAGCGCAGAGGCCGCCGTAGATTTCACAATCGAAACCGCAGGCGGGCAAACATTGAGCGACATGTCTGTCGCGCCCCTTGCCGCGCGGAGGGGGGCGCCAGACGCTTCGCCCAAGGGCCTCGGGAGCGGCGCGCCGTTCAATGTCAGCCATCAAACAGCGCGCGGACGCGAAGCATTGCGTGGCAACCCTCTGATTGCGGACATGGCCCAGTTCAACAGGGTGGGCGCGCAACGTCGGCACCTTCCTGCCCTTCTCGATCGCGAGCCCCAATTACCGCGGGAAGGCCCACCTGGCGACGCCGGCGAGCCAAAGCAAGGGCGCACGGTCACCGAATCAGGTAGTAGGCGCTATGTCACTCCCACCGTGAAGGCGCCAGCAAGTCAGCTAGGCTGGCACGCAGTCTGTAGCGAACGCGAGCGCACTGGCAAAACGCGCACTGGCCAGCGCCGATTCTAGCCTGGTCCATTGCTCCTCCGGGAGATGGGCCCGCGCCTTATACGACTGGAAGCAACTATGACGCGCTCCAGATCCATCCTGCGACCTCCAGGACGCTCTCCAGAGCGAAAGCCAAGGCGCGTGACATGACACCCGGGGGCAGGGATTGCGATGCGCCAGGCAGAGCACACAGAGAACCACATGCGCGGGCAGCTATCGCGTCCGAAGACACAGGCCTGCCCCCCCCCCCCCGCCCACACACACAATGAAGGCGGCGGTTTCACGTCCACCATCCCGCCATCCAGCCCAGGTTGTTCAAACGAGCCGATTGGCACGAGGGGGCGAACGTCTTGACGAGGCTCAGAGTCGAGCCCCAGTCAATATGGCGCCCACGGAAAACTATGCCCTCAGGAGCCCAATGACTGACATCGAGCGAGGAAGGTCGGGACGAGGGAGGACTGAGGGAGCGAGGAGACAAGGCGAGGGTGGAGAAATCCTTGCATGCGGAGGCGAGCCGTAGGCTTACTGGCTAAGATATTGACCTTGCCCGCCCGCCATGCGCTCAGGGCGTTCACGCAGGCTGTGACTGTCGGGTCCAAGTTGCCCAGGTGCTTGAAGCCATGCGCAGCTTGCTGCAACGTCAGCGCCACGGGTGCATCCAGCCAGTGGGCAGATGCCAGACGGTCGGGCTCCGCCAGCTTCGCCTGAGCGAGGCAGTCCACAGTTGCGAACTGGAGGCGCCGAAGCCACAGATCCCAGTTCTTGACGGTGTCGTTCGCGCCCCGCACGGGCGCGGCCCACTTCATGAGAGTGCGCTTTGAGAGGAGACCATTGCCCCGGCCCCACACACACACAAACACACCCATGCCTATAGGGGGGTCGGAGAGGGCTATGGGTGCGCGTTGTCGGATGGGGGTCCCCGTTCGAACGGGAGCGTTCCTCAGGGTCCGACAACCCGCGCCCGTACCAATAGCCAGTCCTCCTCCCAACGACCCCCCCATGGGTACAGGTGTGTTGTTCGTTCGTCAATCTTCACGACGAAACGACCGGTGAAGAAGATGCCGCAGTCGGTGGAGTTCCCACGATTCTTCCGTCGCCACGTGCTGGGCCAAGAAAGCAGCTGGGCCATGTAAGAGGCCTTCGTCACCGCGCGCTGGTTGCACAACTGCGCAGGCGCGCTGGCTGGGGCCCCCGCGCTTGCGATCGCGCGGGCCGCGTGCTTCCAGCCAGCAACCACCTTCTGCCAACGCATGTTGTTCGTGACTGAAGGGTATAGCAGCACGCCAAGGTACTCCGCTGCTGGCGCGACCTGCATGTCCGCCCAGCGCGGTGCCAGCTCAGCCAACTTCACCTTGACCCGCAGCTCTAGGCCAGCGGAGAACGCCTCCGCCAGCGGCGCGATCCTAAAATTCGCCGTCTCGGAGGGCCAGGTGCACCAGGTGCTCCGCAGCAAAGAACACGCTGCTCAATGGGTGGACAATCTGCGTGGAGGGGAGGACCGCGCCCACGTCGTCCGCGCAAACCCCGATGACACGCTGCTTGAAGTGGCGCGCGAGGACGAAGAGGCCCTCGACGATGGGGCCCACGCCAGCCGCCCACAACGCGCCGGACCAGGGGCGCCCCTGCAGGGTGCCAAAAGCGAGCCAGCAGAAGACCTGCAACACGCCCCCCAAGTTGGCCCAAGCCAGCGGGAACACGCAGATCGCGTCGACGATGTTGAGGACACTGTAGGGGAGGCCGCCAGTCTTGAGCACGCGGGAGAGGGACGTGCGGCACACCGACGGGAACGCATCGCCGAAGCCGAACATCATCATGAATGGACCCCGCTCCATTAATTTTGGCTTCATGGCCACCATCCGGGATTGGGCGTCCGTCATCACCGCGCGCTCAAGGAAGCGCCCGTCGGGGAGGAGCCCTTCTGCGCGCGGCGCGCGGCATTCGCAATGATCGGCTTCGTCCAGGAGTTGCCTGTAGCCGCTACGACGTTGCAGTCAGTGTTCTTCAGAGATCATGGGCGGGTCGCTGTCGCCAGCCTTGTCACCGTCTTGCAGCCTTCGGGCCCCTTGCCCTCTGGCGTGAAGACCAGGAGCGACTCGTGTAAGTTCGGGGGGCAGGGAGACCTTTCATTATCTCGATGGTAGCTTGGACGAGAATGTGCACAGCTTGTGGTGTCTTCTTCCATGCCATGAAGGGGAGCCCATCAGGGCCAGGCGCCGAGTGGTTCAGCTACTTGATGAGGTGCTGCGTCTTGCCGAGGGCGGGAATGTCCATGTCCACGCCGTCGCAGCGGGTGCCGCGCTCCTCGAGGTAGCGCTTCACGTTGTTCTCGTCACAGGGCTTGGCCTGGAAGACTGGGGCCCACTGTCGTCGAAGCCCAGCCATCATCTCGGGGGGGAGAAATCGTGGCGAAATGGTCATGGAGCACCTCGATGGCCTTGAGCTTGAGGACCTTGCCAGGAAGAGCCCAGAGCTTGCCGCGCCGCTGGAGAGCACGATGCGTGTTGCGCAGGAAATACCGTTCCCGCTGCGGAATGGACTGTACTTTACATTATGCCTGCGTTGCTTCCCACCGTTGAACTTAGAATTCGCGCTGCATTGCTCCGGACTGGCGATGGACGGCCACCGCATCCTTCACCGTGATGCTGTCCTGGTCGGAGATATCCAAATATTCTGCGCCCAGCACTGTCCGAGCATGGAGTGCCCGTGCAGCACGCAAGCCTTTCCTCCAGACGGCCCTTGAGATCACCCTGCAGGTGGTGAGGGCAGCCGCGGTGCAAGGGGCCCATGCGTTGGTGACGTCGTTCCTTATCAATTTAGCAGTTTCACGCTGTAGTCGTTTAGTCTCTTCGAGCTGCAAGAAGGGCGGCAAGTCGTGCCAATCGAGGTGGTTTGTGGGTTGCTTCAAGTAGGAGCCGAAGAGGTGATGTTCAAACATATACTGCGGGATGGGCTGAGCGTCCAAATCGGGGTCTGGTAGGCGAGCCGAGAGCCACAGGTGTACAGGAGCATGGCCAGACACGCCACGGTCGTAGAGTTCCTTCGGTGGAAGAGGCACGTCAACACGATCACACCATTGGAGAAGCATCCAGGGCGGCGTGCTGATGTAGATTTTGTCAATGCGTGTGTACTGATGCGGCTGCTCCGTGTAATGAGTGGGGATAGCAGGGCCGATTTCCGCCACGGTCAAGAGCAAGGATTCCCACAAAAGCTGATGTTCACGGTTGTGCCGACGAATTCGAGGGAGCCCGTTGTTGATGAGAGGCGTCAGTATTTCCAGCGGGGCCGTATCCATGAAGTTGATGTTGCCCAAGGCTACGATCGAGATGCGATCTGGATGGGCTTCTCCCAGCAATAGCTAAACACGTAGCGATGCAGTGGCCGAGTGCACCTGCTGCTCGGAGAGCCTGATGTTGTGGATATTGTAGATCAGAACCATGGTGGGCAGCGCGTCGCCACAAAAGTCGATCTTGATGCCAAAGCATTGAACTCGGCCAAACACGAGTTCCGTGTCGAAATTTGTCAGCGTTGCCAGCGTCAGCATGGAACAAGTCAGGGAGGAAGAGAACAACGCCACCAGTGCCGCGCTCAGGTATGGAGGAGAAGATGGCAGCAGACCGATGAGCGAAGTGGGCGGCGTGGAGTGGCTCAGCATGTGAACCGTGCACCTCCTGAAAGGGCCGCCACCGACGAGGAGCGGAGCGAGTTCATCAACGTCGTCACCTTGCGCCTGCTCTGCGCCACGTTGTTGCATAGCAGGGCGCGAGCGTTCCATGTCGAGAACGTGACAGGGGCAGCGGAGTCCGAAGGGCGCCAGGGCGCCAGCGTGTGGTTAAAGCCTCCACTGGACATCACGCTCACCGAAGGCAGTCTGGAAGAAATGCTCGAAACGGGACTTGAATGCTTCCCTGCCGATGTTGTGCTTGGTGCAGCCGTCGTTGTTAAAGAAGAGGCGTGATTCCGTCTCGCGGATAGCACCCACCACCACGGAAACTACAGGCATGTGTGCTAAGTGTGTATGTGTGTTCGTGTGGTATGTGTGTTATGTGTGTAGGCGTTATGTGTGTTCGTGTGAGGTTGCGTGCATGCGTTTCAGGCTTGCTGGCCATTTGGTTCAGCAATCATGGCGGCGCGAAGGCGGCTGAATGATCGCGGCGCGAAGGCGAGAGCTACATTTTGACCTTCCCTCCATCCTTGAACCGATTGCAAACTTGGAATACGAAGATTCCCGGTACTAACGCGAGAGCTTCATTCGGGAAACGTCCCGCCCTTCATCTTCAAACCTTTTGCTACATTTACCACGCATGCTAAACATCAGCGGTGGAGAAGTCTCAGGGGGGTGCGCCAGGGAAGAACTACCCATGAGGAGATGAGAGGTCGAGGAGGAGGAGGGGAGAAGGAGGCGGAGGAGCAGGAGCAGGAGGCGCACGACTCACTTTTCTCCATGACCTATGCGGTGCTGCGCACGTGGCTGCCATGCACACGTGAGGGGGGCCTCTCCTGGACCCGCTGCGCTCCCGCCAAAAGCCGAGCTGCGCCCGCCCGCGTGAGCAGACCGCGCCGGGCATGCCGCCGAAGCCCTTGGGCCCAACGGTTGCCTGCCAGCGTGCCCGGGCTTGCCTCGCAGCTCCCTCGCTTCTCGGGTCGGGCCGAAGGGGGGGATAGCCAAGGGGGGGTCTGAGAATCGGCTCGCGTAGCTGATCTTCCCGGCGCCTCCCGGCGCCGGAGGCGGCCATGTATCGAGGGATGGGCCCCTCGGTGAGGCCGAAACCAGCTGCATGCAGCGAATTTCGCACCCCCCCTTTCCCAATCCCCCCCTTTCGCCCGGCCCGAGCTTTGCGCGAGAATCAAGAGACTGCTGGCGACCTCTCGTTCACAAGCGCGGTGCACCGTCATTGGCGCGCCTTCGCGCCCGTGGCAGTCCTGAGAGGAAAGTGTGGACGGCCGTCGATGTTTGACGCTTTTCCCCTCCCCATACCCTTCTGCTCACAGACCCCCGACGTCTCGTTTCTGTTCGCAACGTTAACCCCCTGGGACTGGCTGAGGGTTCTCGGCCCTGTATGGCCTGAGAGGTAGACATTAGTCAAAAACCAGCCGTCGTGATTTTCACACGACGCGAGGGGGTCTGGGCCTGTTCCTTGTCATTCGGGGTGGTCCTCCCTCCCTTGTTCCCCAAACAGCTTGTCCCTATGGGTTCTATATTACTATGATGAAGCCCTGTCAGGGGCGTCCAAGAAAGGGGCGGCCAAGAGGGGGTTTGGCAAAGCATGGCACGAAGCACGAGCGCAGACGAGGGAGGGATGAGGGGACGCGTTGAAGAAAACCGAGGTGCCAGGACATCCAGGGAGATGTCATGGCCCCGGCCATGACATCCCTCACCTATCATCACCCCCTCTTGGCCGCCTCCGAAGGGGGTGCCCAGCCCCTGAAGTCAGGGGCACATCGTGCCCGTGGCCCCCCATCGTGAACTGCGTAGGGCCGTTTAGGCTCTTTTGCCGCAAGGAGGAGGAGGAGGAGGAGGAGGAGGAGGAGGAGGAGGAGGAGGAGGAGGAGGAGGAGAGGTTGTCGTTCTGCACCGTTCGAAGGTTTGTTTTTTCGGGGGCCTCATCTGGAGGCCTCTGGCAAGCCTCCCCGAAGCCTCCGCCCCGACCGGGCCATCCCCGAAAACTTCCGCTGGCGCCAATGGGGAACTGAGCGAGGGCCGACCGTCCCAGTATTCCTTAGGGAGCCCACAAAGGACGCACGCGCCCAGCTATGTACATGAACACGGCCCCTCGATCCGCGAGACCGGCCGCGTCATACGAATATTTGCGCAGTGCGTACTCTCGAAACCAGCGTGGATTCATGCACATGTACGTCCTTCTTTCGCTCCTGATTCCTATGAGCCTACCACGACATACGCTTTAACGAAGGAGTGTTCAAAGAGCACAAACCATGTCCTTAAAAAAAAACGGGTGTGATAAAAAATATTGCCGCAGCAATACACGTTCTCGGGGCATCCTGTGCAAACCAAGCACGATTCTTAAAACATGATTCGGTGACCCTATGAGGAGGTCAGGACGCTTCGCCAGTGCTCCAAGGAGGACTTCCCCACGAGGCCTCCTGGTAGGGGGCCTCCTGGCAGAGGGTCTCCTCTCTCAGAGGCTCCCTCGAAGGCCTCCCGACATTGAAATGGGCGACTTGGTGGTTAACTGCGATGGCGGTTGCTGCTGTCTGCTTGCGCAAATACAGACTACCGTCGCTCTTTTGAATCAGCGGCGCAGGCGAGTCGAGGCTGGTGAAGGCGCCGGTCGGGCTGTGGGCGGGACACGCCGGGAGCTAACTGAGGCACAGAAGCGGAGGAAGGCGCGGGAAAGGCAAAGAGTCGGGATCCGCTCAGAACACGCAGTCCACCGCGGGCGTGCCAAAGGAGTGCAAGGCGCCGAAACGCGGCTGCGTCACAGGCAGCGACTGGCCGGAGCCGAAACACGTGCAGATGTCGTACTTGAACGGGTGCTCGAAGGCCTCGGAATGGCAGACGCTCAGAGGGCGGTGTACCTGGACAGGTAGGTGGGCGCCAAGTGGACGGAGTGTCCCAGGAGGACAGGCCCAGGGAAGCCAGAACCTCCGCACGTGAGGTCATGGGAGCCAGGTGGTGACAGACTATCCTCAAGCAGGCCAACCATAGTGTTTCTGCACACTGGCTCTGCCACCAACTGCCCAGCAACCATGCCGAACATTCCAGAAGATTGCTCGGATGCAGAAAACGAAAGGAGAGGACGGGGGCGGCGCCTCCCTGTGTTGGAGGCGCCGCCCCTTTCAGGATGAGGACGAGCTCGTGCTGAGGTAAATGGTACAAGATCTGATGGCCAGCGTTGCAGATCGCTCCAGGACGCTCTGGAAGGTTTCCAGAGCGCTCTGTGGAGCCTTCTGACTTACGGATGTGTGGATCGAAGGTCGGTTTGCTCTGGAGGTGCGAGTGATCTGATCTCCGCCAGCCAGCGTGAACCCGATATCGGTTCCGGCGGATCTGGCATCAGTCCCGTCAGTTCACTCGGATCTGAAGATGATGGGGCGGAAGGAATTTCATCGTAGAGGCACCTTGGAACGCAAGGACACGAGGCACCTAAATCGATCATGTCTCCCAGAGATGTTGTTTTGCGCCGGGGGGGGGGGACCCCAATTGACGGTATCCCCTGGGCCGGGTTGAGCGTGTCGGGGCAAGGGCTTGCTGCGACTAGTATACGCGCGAGCACCAGCATGCCAGGGGAGAGTCCAGATCGTTACTGCTTGCCTGCGGGTTGAGAGGGGGCGGGCTTGGCCTGGCAACGACCGTTACGCGCCCGAGGATAAGAAATAACATCCCGACACTGTTTCACCCCCCGCGTTTGCCGGCACCAGGGGTTCGGTGCTGGTCTGGCGCCGGCACCCCCCGACACTGCCCCGCGCTTAGCTCAAAGCCAAACAAATATTCGGACATCCTCCTCCTCCTCCTCGTCATCATCATCATGCTCATCATCGCCACCATCATAAGCATCATCACCACCCCCATCATCATCATTTCAGAATCAGCAACATAATCATCAACATCATCATCACTATCAGCATCAGCATCATCATCGTCATCATCGTCATCATCATCAGCATCATCATCATCATCGTCATCACCACCCTCACCCTCATCATCATAACATCCCCGTCCTCTCGACAACTAAACCCTCCCACCCGACCTTGTTTTCACAATAGGTGGTGATGGAGGTCCGAGGAGGAGAAGATGGGCGCAGGCGGCCGTGGCGGAAGTCCGCGCCACGGCCCAGGCGGGCGGCCACGCCTTCCTGCAGTTGGCTGGTCCCCCCCGACCTCAGAGGGGAGGGGGTTGGACATGCACAGACACGGATGAGGAAGGAGGGGGGGAGCCAGGCATCCTTGAACTCCGAGCCCGTGCGGACTCCGACGAAACACTTCTCGCAAATCCTCTTGATGCCGATCCCCTCCGGCATGCCACCCTCCTTCCGCGAGTAGCTGCCCTTGCCGAATCTCCAGCCGCACTTGGTGCGCCAGAGGTCCGGTGTGATGTGCAATCCCTCGGTGGCGACGGCGTGCCACGAGCCCGTCGCGTCGTTATTGACCACTGCGCTTCTGGATGGTGCGCAGATGCCGTTCTTGAGGTCGCTGATCTCCTTCTCGAGCATGGTGGCCGTCCTGGCGTCCACCTCGTTGATCTTCGACTCCGGGATGTTGATCGCCTCATTCGTCGCAAGGTTCGTCTCCTGCTTCTCTGTAGTGATCAACTAATCGAGCCGTGTCTTGAGCATCTGGAGTGCCTCGTCGACGTGAAGCAAGCTCTTCTTCTCAACGAAGTCCTGAGTGATCTTGCTGGGCGGAGCTTCCTTCGCATACTGTAACAGCACGGGCGAATGCCTTCTCGCCACCAGCTCAACCTGGGAAACGTGTAGCCCGACCGACGCAAGGATTCGGGCCCCGCCTAACCTCGCGGAGTGTCCGCCCAGGAGCCTGTTGCCGCCCTCGTCCTGCGTGCGGAGGCCCGCCATCGTGCACGTGATCTCGCACGTGGCTACCACCTCCTCCTCCTGGGCGGCCTCCCCCGTGATGGTCGGGAAGAACGGTAGCCCTGCGGGTGCGACTCCTCGAGGGTCGGCGAACCTGTTGAATGGTAACTTCTTCTGTCTCATGGCCGAGTGATATGGGCAGGCATAGCTGGAGACCGCCTCGCACAGGCAGCCAAAGGTCCGAGACGTGGTGAGCGCCGAGAGGTCCGCCTTGGAGCCTGGGAGCACCCACTTGACCTCGGATCGCGCCGTGTCGATGATCACGTTGGCGCATGGGGTGAGGGAGCTCTCGGTCTCCCCCAGCATGAAGAAGACACTGGTGGCGGTCATGTTGACGGGCCCGATCGGTCCAGACGGCGTGAGAGGTAGCTCGCCGACCTTGCCGTCCTTCGCAAGCTGGACGACGGCAGTGAGGTCGATTGGCTCCTTCTGGTTGCCTGGTCCGATGCCTCGCAGCACGGATCGCGTCACCCTCCTCGCTTCATGATCCAGCTGGTCGGTCCACTCGCCACCTTTCTCAAGGTGCTGCTCTTTGATATTCGTGAGGTAGTTGGCGAATGATCTATTTCGGCCAGTCTGGAACAGTGCCCCCGCACCTTGTCGTTTCTCAGCGGCGAGGGGGGGCATCGGCACGCGCGGCATGCCAGGTCTTTGAGAGCGAGTCCTTGGTCCCCTTGGCCGAGGTCGCCACGAAATCCTCCGGTAGTCTCGCCAGCGCCTCGTCCCTCGAATCCTCAGTACTCGCCGCCACCAATGCTGCCTGCTGGGGCCCGCCTCTGGTGAACTCGACTCTCGGAGCGTCCGCCCGCTCCGCGAACTGCAGGCGCGGTCTCAGCCTGGCGCCGGCGCCATCGGGCGGGCGCGGCACGCTGCGGGCTGCGGCCGCAGTGCTCACCCCCGCCGCCCAGCCCGCGCAGCCTATCGACGGCCTGCGCTCTGGCAGGATACTGGACAGGTTGGTCTGGCGCCCCCCTCTTGCCCATGCCGGGCCTGGGCCAAAATGGCACGGGCGAGAGGCGGGGGGGGGGCCCCCGGCCCAGAAGTAAAAACACACGGTTTGGAGATTTTCACATGGAGCGCCCCCGAACTATGGCGACAGGCTAATTCTACAGTGGCGCTTCCATTTCTGATCGGGATCAAACCTTGGGGGCTCTCGAGGGCCAGTCGAGGGCCAAGGGGGAGGGGGGGGGGGGGGGGGGGGGGGGGGGCAGATTTCAACGCATCGAGCCACCCTCCGCGCGGGGGCCCGTCGGCCTCGGGGTGGACCGAAACCCCTGCGACATGGGAGACCGCATGCCACCACCACGTGTACCACGAGGGGCCACGGGGCGCGAGGAAGGGGGCAGGTCCCCCCCAGGCACGGTGGCGCCCCCCACGCCTCACACAGTTGTGAGCGATGCCCACCCCCGAATATTGCGTCACGGGAGGCCACGTGCCGCGGGCAACCGAAAGCTCACGGGCGACCCCGTGAAAGGTGGGGGGGTCCTTTTCAGACTGCACTAGCAGACGTGCGCATCAGCATTACATTCGTGCGCGTGGCCTGCGCGCGGCAGGCGAAAGCGGCGTGAGCCAATTATTACAATGCGCTGCAGCGCGCCTATCCCGCCCAACTCCTCTGCAACTGCGAAGCGGACGGGAGGGCGCGGTAGACGCTCGGCAGGCGCGGCGCCACGTGGAACTCGGTGGCGCTCTGCAGTGCGATGGGGTGCCTGACCAGGTGCCCAGGCTGCGCGCGCCTGCTGAGCTCGTCGGCAACGTCGTTGGCGATGCCTGGTCGATGCACGTAGGCCCTGGGCTTTTAGGCGCAGCCGCCGAACTCCAGCGCCATCTCGCGGCAGACTACGCCCAGGCCGTAGGAAGCAGCTCTTGCCCGTAAGTTGAGCAGTAGGGTCAGCGTGGATATGCTGTCAGCTGCAGCCGCCAGGCGGATGCCCTGGTGGAGCCAGACCTGCTTCCACACACGAAGTGCTACAGCATCGCGAGCGCCTCCCAGATCTGTTGTCCAGCGGCCCAGCCTAGCGGTGCACGCAGCACGACCGCGTCGGTCTGGGTGAGCGGGCTCGTGAAGTAGGCCTTCACCTGATCCCCGTTCATGATGTAGCCGCCCAGCCCCCCCGGCGACGCGTCGGTGATGATGGCAACCCGCTCGGCGCAGCCGAAGTAATCGCGCGCGCGGTGCACTCTCGATAGTGAGCCCAGGGTGCCTGACAAGAACGCATGGATCCACTCCAACGCCTGGGTGATCTGCTTCGCCCAGACGCACTGCCGCGGTGCGCTGCTTGTCTCACCTCGTGTGTGCGCCGCGATCGTGCTCCACATGTCCTGCGGAAATGGTCTCCAAGCCTCGATCATGCCCGCGAGGTGGTTGGCCTTGCCGACCAGAGACTGCATATCCTTGACAGGCGCGACGTTGGAACCTCTCATGGTCGCGATCATCTGGCGCGCGTCGTCCACGATGTCCTGCGCGGCCGTGACCTCGATCACGGGCTCGGGCAGCACCTTGCAGGAGAGGCGCGCTCCGATCCAGTCCACCTCCTGGCCCCTCTCCGCCGTCCTGAAGGCGAACTTGAGGCCCAAGGTGCGCCGCGCGAGGATGATTATAGCGAAGTAGATGTCCCGCTGCGCCAAGTTCCCGCGCACGGAGATGATCGGACCACCCACGTAGGTGTGATGCCTCAACACTGTTGGCCGGAACATTGACTGCGTGAGGCGCGCCACTAGGGCCGCCACGCGTCCGCGCACGAGTGGTGCGTTCACACTGCCCTGCGCCATAGTGAGGAATATGATGAACTCGCCGCCATAATAGGCCACGAAGTGTCTGCGCTGAACATGTTTCAGCGGGATGTTGTAAAACCAGTCCGTGAAGTCCAGCACGAGCCATTCCACTACTTTTTGGGGTTCGTGCTGGCACTCTCTCAGTAGGTAAATGGCATCGTCGATCACGTCAGACAGCCGCGGGAGAACGATTTTCTGCTTCTGCCGACCTGTAGCATTGACCCCCGATTGCTTACAATCCAGGATCAGTCGCCGCTTGACCTTCCCATTCTTGATATTGGTGATCATGCCAAGCATGGACACGTCAGGCTTGGCCCCTATCCATGCGCAGGCTTCCTTGTACGACTTGAAAAAGGCCACGCAACCCGTGGCCTTGAGCCGGTCAACCTCTGGCTTCGCCTCCGGGCCGCCGTCGACCAACGAGTAGTTGCGGAACTCGGGTTCGTCATCATGCTCATCGAGGGTGTCATGGCCGAGCTCGCTGGTCTCGGCGTCCACCCTGGGGAAGATGCCAGGGCCCTCGGCGCCCACCTCGATGCCCGCGGGCGCGCCCTGCTTGAGCCAGTCCTCGATGTAGTCCCCGTCGATGTCGTTGGCCTGCCTGGCCCAAGCAGCGACGAGGCCCGCCCTGATGGGCGTGCTGCACATCTCGCTGGCCGCGCCTCCAGCGTCGCTCGTGCCCATGATATGGCCCAACATGGTCGCGACCTCGTCTGGCGCGTCCGCGCCCGGGCCCGCCGCTTCTGCGTCGGACCCAATAGCTTCCAGGCAAGCCATCTGGATATGAGGATTGGCGTCCAGGTGCTGCTCGATGATGTACCTGAGATGCTCTGCCTGGGATGCCTCACGCCACCGATGTACAGCTCGTTCTCGCGCCCCCTGATCTTGACGTCCCTGGTACGATCTCCTGGGAATGAAAGGCTGAACTGGATCTTGCCTCTCGCGCGTCAGCTCTGGTCCGCAGGTCCCAGCGCAACTGGCGGCATCTGGGACTCGACGGGGGAATCTGGGCCCAGCCCACGACCAACACTCGGCGCAACCGCTGCACATGCAGCGGAAGAATCTGGGCAGACCCCGCGACCGAGATGCGGCGCGCCCGTCGGCCCTCTGCCGCCAGAAGAATCTGGGCCAAGCCCACGACCGGCACCCCTGCTATTCACATGCGTTGGGTTGACGTCTTGATGCCTGACGAGAGTGTTCTGCCAGTGGCCTACCTTGACGAGCTGGCGCGCCTTGCAACTGACGCCCTGGGTCTGTCTTGCTCTCATCGCAAGCTTCTCCGCGAAGTGCATATTGAGGCCCGCTGGGTAAGGCTGCGCCGAGCTGGTGAGGAAGGGAGTCCTACTGCACTTGCTCCGGCACTGCTTGTCGTTCAGGGGCATGCTCCTGCGCCACCCGCCTGCAGGCACTAGCTTCTCTTTGCCCACGAGTGGAGGGCGCGGGCGGAGGTGCCGTTCGCC
>CAUYUJ010003703.1:252500-272500 GCA_963575745.1 Prorocentrum cordatum
CGCGGCAACCATGTTAACAAAAGAATAGCCCTTGCACAACTTTCTCTTGAAGTCGATCGGAACGTATACGAAATCGTATCCATCAGCCCTCTTGGTGGCGCAAGGCTGTGAACTATGCAGGGAACCGAACTCTATACACCGACGCGTTTCCGGCCCTGCGCTGCAACTTGCAAACAGGAGCACGGATCCTGGTGTATACAGGGTCCTGGTGTACACATGTTTCGTTGTTTCCATTGGAAACGGACAAACAAATATACACCAGACCACCCCGACGTCGTCCAGACCATCGCAAAGTCGTGGGATTGGAAAACAGCCCGCCACCCGTAATGTAGATGTTCTAATTTCCGATTATGGTTGACCGCTATGCTTAAGCCGGGCCTGTCCCCCTACAGGGGGATCTTGGACGAAAAATAGAAAGTACTCAAAACATGAGCAAAACATGCCCCAAAATACTCCAAAAATAGTCCCCAGGCTATTTGTTGACTAGTGTTTGATATTCCCCCTGTAGTTCGTGACTATGTGTCGTGCATTTCGCGACTATGCTTGATGATTCCCCCCCGTATTTCGCGACTGCTTCTGAAGATTCCCCCAGTATGGTTCGACTCTTGTTGACTATGTTTGACTATGTTTGCTTCTGTGTTGGTTATTTGTTGACTCTTCGTCGTGTCTTTCGCGAGGGCCCAAGGTTAGGAGGCAACTACTGGGAGGTTTTCGTCGGAAAGATTAAGGAGGATTAAGCCCCATTTGGGAGCTGTTGCGCCGGAGTGGGCCTCGGACTAAGCAGGATTTAGCCGGATTAAGCGGAATTAAGCGGGATTAAGCCGGATTGAGCGGCATTAAGCCAGATTAAACCGGATTAAGCCGGACTTCGGACCAGGGCAAAATCAGAATTTGACCTCCCAGGAGTTGCATCCGAATTTGTTGGTTATTTGCTGACTCTTCGTCGTGTCTTTCGCGAGGGCCCAAGGGGGGGCCCAAGAGGCACCCGAGAGGGCCTGGAGGCGCCCCGGGAGCCACGGGGGGGCACCGCGCCCGGGCCTCAGAGAGGCCCCGCAGAGAAGCCCCCGCCACGGCCGCGGCGGACGCGGAGGCCGACTCGGCGACGACGGCACGCAGGCAGAACGGCGGGGGGCGCCAACGAAGGCACACGCGAGCCCACGAATCCCACACACACACACACACACACACACACACACACACAGACACACACACACACACACACATGCGGGAAGAGAAAGCCGCACGCGGAGGAAGAGGAGGCTGGCTCAGCGACGACTACACGCAAGCAGAACGGCGAGAGACGGCAACGAAGGCACACACGAACCCACGAACCCACACACACACATACATACGGGAAGAGAAAGCCGCACGCGGGCTGGCAGAATGGCGTAAGCCTCTTGGACAAGGATGCCACCAGACGGTCGGGAGAGTCCAAGATGCCTCGAGCATGACCCCAAGAGGCACCAATATAAGGGCCTCACGAGCCCCCGAGACGGCGGAAGATGGTACCGATGCCTCTAGCGTTGCCAAGGAAGGCCCAGAAGCACCTCCGAGGGAGCAGACCACATGGAACAGCAAAAGCGCTTGCGTGTACACGTGCTCTGCTCGCCGCTGCCCGTCCCAGCAGTTGCTGGCCGCAGGATGGCCCAAGACCGCAGCAGGGCTGCCCCCGAGGAGGAGGGAGGAGGGAGGAGGAGGAGGAGAGGAGGAGGAGGAGGAGGAGGAGGAGGGGAGGAGGAGGAGGAGGAGGAGGAGGAGAAGGGGGGGGGAGCCCCGAGACTGCCCCAAACAGGGCCTCGTGGCCCGCGGCGGTGCCCCAGGGGGGGGAGCCCTCGGCCCGCGCGCGGCCGCGGGCCCGCTTTCCTCCCCTCCTCCTCCTCCTCCTCCTCCCCCTCCTCCTCCTCCTCCCCCTCCTCCTCCCTCCTCCCCTCCTCCTCCTCCTCCTCCTCCTCTCCTCCTCCTCCTCCTCCTCCTCCTCCTCCTCCTCCTCCTCCTCCTCCTCCTCCTCCTCCTCCTCCTCCTCCTCCTACCTCCTCCTCCTCCTCTCCTCCTCCTCCTCCTCCTCCTCCTCCTCCCCTCCTCCTCCTCCTCCCTCCTCCTCCTCCTCCTCCTCCTCCTCCTCCTCCTCCTCCTCCTCCTCCTCCTCCTCCTCCTCCTCCTCTCCTCCTCCTCCTCCTCCTCCTCCTCCTCCTCCTCCTCCTCCTCCTCCTCCTCTCCTCCTCCTCCTCCTCCTCTCCTCCTCCTCCTCCTCCTCCTCCTCCTCCTCCTCCTCCTCCTCCTTCGCAGCGGCGGCGTGGAGATCCATGCGGAGCGGCCGCTGGCCGAGGCGGGCGGTCAGTGGGCACGCTCGAAGGGGGCGCGGGCACCCGGACCCTCCAGAGCGCTGCAGGAGAAGCCCCCCACAAGGCCCCAAGACGTGCCCCCCCACGAAAGCCCTGCCAACGACGCAGCGCGGCAGGCCCCAAGCGTGGGTAGTGGCACCGCCCAGCCTGTCCCAGTGTGGCCAGCGGCAGCAGGCCCAGCCCTTCAGATAGCCCCGCGAACCCCTCGCGGTCCAGAATATCGAGCAGGTCGCTGCGCGTGAAGTCGCACGGGAGGTTGCGCAGCATCGCCGTGGTCACCGCGGGGGATTGGGCGAGTGCCTGGCTCGGGGCGCCGAGCACCGGGCCGCCCTCGGATTCCACGGCCCAGGCGGGCGCGCGCGCCACCTGCGAGGAGCGCGGCACGAACGCCGAAGCCCTGCTGCTGGCAGAGGAACAAACAAGGAGCATGAGCATGATTCCTCCGAAGCCCGAGCGGACTGCTCGGATGGGTGCGGGATCCCCCCTGGCGCGCGAGCAGCGCGCCACGGGCGGCGCCAAGGAGGGGCGCCGGGGGGTTCTCCGCGCGCCGATGCCAGAAGCCCGCGCGGAGCTCCGAGAACTCGTGCTCTCGCACCGCTTCGCTCCTCGAGCTGAGCGGGCAGGCCGGGGTGAGCGGCACGTGCCGGGCGGGGCCGTCGGCGGGGGAGCTGAACGCCGAGGCCCTGCTGCTCAGGGGCGTGCGCGCGCTCTCGGGCAACTGGGCCGGCGCGGCCTCCCGCGCGGCAGGCAGCGTCTCGCCCGCCTTGGAGAGCTCGCGGGCCCCGCCGGGGAAGAGGAGAGCGCCGAGCTCCACCGGGGGCAGGCAGGGCGGAGGTTCACCCTCGTCGAAGTCCGAGTCGACGTCGGCCCACGTGCCAAGCTGGCTCAAGGTCTGATAGGGGCCGAGGCTTGCGAGCGGCAGGCCAACGTCCGCGCCGTCTGCCTTCTCTCGGGGGCTCGCACCGGCAGCGGCGAGAGAAGAGCACGAGCTAGAAGGGCGAAGACCTGCCGAGGCTGCATCGTCGAAGCTCGCGTACACGAGCGTGCTTTTCACGCTGACGCTCACGCTCATCTCGGGGCAGAAAGACCGATCCCCGGAATCGGCAAATATGGAAGATGTGTGTTGAGTGGAGCCTTTACGATCCGGAATTGCTACATGCGGAGGTGGGACTTCGAAAGACTCCCAGGAAGTCCGGCGCCCAGTCTCAGATCGACGCTTCCGCAAGGGGCAGCCTCGCCACATCGGCCGTGGAGACTCACCCAAGGCGACCCTTGAGGCCCCCAAGGATGCCTCTGGACACTCTTTCGGGGACGAATTGGAGCCAGATCTCGCATCTTGAGCAGGGACCGACCGTCCCGGCGTTCCTATAGTCATACCACGAAATGTAAGAGAGCGTGATCCACCGCCGCTTTACTGTGGAAAATTGCCGCCCTTTTCCTCTGAACCCGGGGGTCCCCCCCCCCTCCGAAAATCGCCCCCCCCCCCTGCTGGACCCCCCCCCCCTCCCCCGGCAAAACCCCCCCCCTCTCCTAACCCCTCCTCTCCTCCCCCCCCCCCCCCCTCCGCTCGAAAACCGGGGGGGGGGTCACTACCGGTTCGACCCCCCCCCCCCGTCGAAAACCGGAGCCCCTCTCACCGCAAACAAACGACTCCCGGTCCCTACCACCGTCCTCACCACATCCCCCACTGTTGTTCCCAGCACCACTGTCCTCACCACCACTGTCCCCACTGGTTCCACCACCGCCCCTCCCCACCAGTGCCACCACCATTGTCGCACTGTCCCCACTGTCCCCACCACTGTTCCCACCACTGTTCCCACCACTGTTCCCACCACGGTTCCACTCTCCCAACTTTCTCTGCGGCCCCAACCAATGCCCGACTATCCACACTGTCCCCACTGTCCCACTGACTCCTCCGCTGTCCCACTGAGCTGTCCCACTGTTCCCACCACTGTCCCCACTGTCCCCACAACTTTCCCCACTGTACCTCTGTCCCACTGTCCCACCGCCGTCCTGGCCACCGCCTTCACCACTGTCCCCACCACCACTGTACCCTCCACTGTCCTACTGTTTCCACAACATTCCCAGTGCCCCCACACCACTGTCGCCACCACCACCGTCCCCACCGCTGTCCCACTGTCCCCACTGCTCCCACCATTGTCCTCACCATTGTCCCCACCACTACCGTCCCCACCACTGTCCCACTGTCCCACTGCCCCGCTGTCCCCTCACCACTGTCTCCACCACCACCGTCCCCACCACTGTCCGCACCCCCCCTCAGTTTTCGAGTGGGGGGGGGGTCGAACCGGTAGTGACCCCCCCTCGGTTTTCGAATTCCGGGGGGGGGGGCGGGGGGGTTCGAACCGGTAGTGACCCCCCTCCCTTTTCATGATGAACTGGGGGGGGGGGAGGGGTTCGAACCGGTAGTGACCCCCCCCGGTTTTCCGGAGGGGGGGGGGGGAGGGGTTCGAACCGGTAGTGACCCCCCCCGGTTTTCCGCCAGCAGCGGTAGAACACGCTCTTTCCGAAATGTTCTTAGAACCTAGTAATGTTCTAAGAACAAGAACAATGTTCTTAGAACATAAGCCCGATGTGTTAAGCCAAGACGCTCCCAGCTAGAAATGTTCTAAGAACATTTCTTGGAAACCACAAAGGGTTCTTCGAAACTTGTTTGGTAGGGCTATAGGCGAGCCAGGACGCTGCGTCACTGCTTGAGCATCGGCGTTGTCACATGGACAGTCTTTGTCAAACAGGCCAGGAGGAGGAGGAGGCAGGGACGGAGGGAAGAGGGAGGAGGGAGAGGGGGAGGAGGGTGAAGAAGTGGGAGACAGCAGAGAGGGGGAAGACAAGCTAGGTGCACTCGCGCCAGATCGGACATCCTACCCATCTCACCCATCCCTTCCCATGGCGCTGTTTTTTGAATCCGCGAACGCGTGTCATGGCGGACCTGGAATTTCCCAGATAGCTGGCAGAGAGCTAAAAGGGCTTCAAATTAGAAACCGGCACCGCTGGGTAGCCCCGGAGCTCGTTCTGGTTTCCAACAGAAATCCCCGCAGCGAGTTGCTTGAACCGGAAATTTGTCCCGGAAGACCTTTCTAGGCGTTTCACAATACGCGGGCCCGGAAGCTCTCCAGAAGCTCCTTCGGAAGCTCCTTCCAAGAACTTCAAGAGCTCTTTTGAAAGACCTTTGTGCAAACATAATCACATTGTGAAATCCTGCGTGCAACCAAAAATGCTGAGAGGTCTGGATCTCTCCCGGACGGAGTCCGGGGAGACAAGAGAGTAGCAGTAATAATGTGCATGTGTGGATGAGGTGGCGGAGGAAGAGGTGCAGCAGCAGCAGCACGAGGGTGAGGGAATAGATTGCCGTCATCATCGTCGATCCCCATCGTCATCAACATCATTATCGTTATTGTTCGCCGCGTCGTCGCCACAAAGACACGGCAGAAATTCACGTCACAACTTCTGCACGCAAGAACTTCCAATCAACCGCAGGGCAGCTGGCTGGCACCCCGCATCGAATCTGAAACTATGATCCCCATCTCCTACGATTGGGATGCCATTGCTATTTCGACGGCTGCGACAACTAACAAGCCCTTGTCCTCTTCACCGCCTCCTCCTCCTCCTCCTCCTCCTCCTCCTCCTCCTCCTCCTCTTCCTCCTCTTCCTCAACCAGAATGGCCCACTCACACTCAGGCTCACTCATGCTCTGTCATTCCCGGACCCAATCACACCCAGACCCACTCACACTCAGACGCACTGGTACTCAGGCTCGTTCACAATCAGGCCCACTCACACTCAGACCCACTTGCACTCAGACCCGATACGCTCAGACCCACGCACACTCAGGCTCACCTGTATCTAGGCCCAGCTGTTCTCGGACTCGATCGCACGCGAAAGTGATGTACAGTCTGCGAAATGCTCAAGAAATCATGGGTTAAGAAATTCATAGTCTCAGAATTTGAATAAAAACTCAGAATTTCGATTGAAATCTTAGGATTCACATTGAAACATTAAGAATAATCGAGACTCTGGCCGAAAATGTAAGTTTTCTTAAGCATCGCCCAAGGTGTACAGTCATACTCCTCCCATGCTCAAACTCAGACCCACTCGTTGGCGGTCCACTGCTCACCGCGATCAAGCAGGCGTAGCACCTTGGCACCCCGAGGAGAGGGCGACAGGGGTGGGGGCGCTCCGGGACTCGCGCCCAGACACTGGGGATGCCTCGGGCGGTATTGAAGGGGCCCCAGGACACACAAATAAATACACACAAATAAAAAGATTCCCCATATTTTCCTATATTTTCTGGGTTTTTGTCTTCCCCCCCACTTCCCATATTTTCCCATATTTTCGAAGGAATCGAGGATTAACTGTGTCTGTGTGTTTCTTTTCCTCCTGAGGTATGCCTGCTCGCATGCCCAACACCGTCTGCATCCGGAGCAGATTCTGACGATGTCTCAGAAGATGCGTTTTGTTGCAGCAATTTCCAAGGGGTGCGCCAGGGTTGGGGGCACTCCAGCAGTCGTGCCCAGATGGTGGGGATGTCTCTGGCGGCTTGCCTGTTTGCATGCCCCCTCTGTTTTCAAAGCAGTGTGAAAATAATGTTTCTGGCGGTTTGCCTGTTTCAGCCCTTCCCCAGGCTTCCCTTTTGGAACTCCAAGGTTCACCGCGCTAAAGGAGGCGTTGTGCCTGGGCACCCGAAGGCGAAACCGCCACGAGTGGGGACACGCCAAGGGGCGCGTCTAGATTGTGGGGCTGCTTCCGGCGGTTTGCCTGTTTTTGTCCGGCGGGTGTCTCTCTCTCTCTCTCTCTCTCTCTCTCTTTTTTCTCTCTCTCTCTCTCTCTCTCACTGTCTCCATCACTTTCTCTCTTTTTCTCTCTCTCTCTATTTCTCTCTGTGTGTCTCTCTCTCTCTCGCTCTATCTCTCTCATTCGCGCTCCCTACCTCTCTCTCTCTCTCCTTCTCTCTCTTGAATGTTGCTCTCCCTCTTGAATGTTGCTCTCTCCCTCTCTTTCTCTCGCTCTCCCCCTCTCTCTCTCTTGTCTTTGTTTCCTCCTTCTCTCTCTCGCTCTCCCTCTCTCTTCCTCTCTCTCTCTCTCTATTGCTCTCTCCCTCTCTCTCTCTCTATCAATCTCTCTCTCTCTCTTTCTCTCTCTCTCTCTGCGGTCCAGTACTCACCGCGATATAGCAGGCGTGATGCTGGGGCACCCCAAGTGGTGGCCGCCAGCGAGGGGAACACCCCAAGACTCGCGTCCAGCTTGTTGGGGTGTCTCGGGCGGTTTGCCTGTTTATTCACCCCCTTTTATGTTTCTACTTGTGAAGTCCAATGCTCACCGCGATAAGACACGCGTGGAACTTGGGTACCCCAAGGAGGAGCCGCTGAGTGTGGGGACGCTGCGCACAGGAGTCGTGCTCACATTGGGGGGGATGTTTCAAGCGATTTATTTGTCTCTGCCCCCTATTTCCGCTTGTTATTTAGACTTGTGCGCCCGTCACTCACTCACTCACTCACTCACTCACTCACTCACTCACTCACGCACCTACTCACTCACCCACCTCTATCATTGTTCCCCACTGGGACGCATTCATACGCACTCAAACTTACTCACCAACACCATTTTTCTTCACGGAAAATCACTTATCACAGGCAGACTCGCTCGTATCAAGACTCGATCATACTCAGACCCGTAAAAATTCACTCGCTCATGCTAAGACCCGCTCAAACTCAGACTTACTCACACCCCGGGCCCATTCATACGCAGACTCACTCACGCTCAGACTCACCAGCCCTAAAGATTCTGTTCACTCAGACTACGTCGCAACGAGGCTCACTCGTACTCCGATTCGCTTTCCAAGCGCTCAAGCTCGAACTCACCCGCATTCAGACTGGTTCGCACTCAGACCCGCTCGCAACCAGACCCGCTCGCGCTCAGGCTCGTACTCAGACTCGCTCGTGCTCAGGCCTGATTCCCACACGCAGGCTCAGCCGTACACGGACCCACTTGCGCCGCCAGAATATGTCCAGATCCACTGCCGCGGGGTCGTACCCCAAGGAATCGAGGAGCGATGGATATGGATATCTGGCCACCCATGCGGGCGGGCAGATATCCATATCCACCACTCCTCG
Source organism: Prorocentrum cordatum (assembly GCA_963575745.1). NCBI lineage: Eukaryota > Dinophyceae > Prorocentrales > Prorocentraceae > Prorocentrum > Prorocentrum cordatum. The sequence goes on from CAUYUJ010003703.1 coordinate 260,971, forward strand.
AGATCCCAGGGCACGATTCCGAAGCGGTGGATATGGATATGTTCTGGCGGTGGACCCACTGACCTCCGACTCGTTCACGCACGAACCACCCACACGCCCAGGGCCAGCACGCAAATAGCTGCCGCGACAAAGCCGGCGCGGCACCTGGGCAGCCCGAGTGCCGGCAGGCGCCGCGAGCTGCGCGCCAGAGAGCGGGCGCAGAAACGCCGTGCGCGCGTGCCTAAATTGACTACCTACCAGACCACCCCAACCCAACCCGAAGACCCGAATTTGACCCGAATTTCGGGTTGGGGGGGGTACGGATACCACGTGTTTTTTCAACGTTCCCCGACCCCCCCCCCCACTGGAAATCGAGGATAAATTTGGGCCTTCGGGTTGGGTTGGGGTGGTTTGGTGGATGGTGATAAATTGCCGCGGGGAGAGCGGCGAGAGGAGCCCCTCCTCGCCCCTCCACTGGTGTGTTCCCCCGTCTCTCCTGAACCATGCCCAGGGGAGGAGGAGAAGGAGGAGGAGGAGGAGGAGGAGGAGGAGGAGGAGGAGGAGAAGGAGGAGGAGGAGGAGGAGGAAGAGGAGGAGGAGGACGTCACTGAAGTCGTCGCTGACGTCACTGCCGCGCCGGTCGTCTAGGCGGACTCGCTCCTACACCCAGATGCTCATAGATAGACCGTCGTGCAATTCTAGCTACCAGCGGAGGCAGCATCGGCGCGCTGTCCCGAGACGCTGACCGCAACATTCCAATTTGATGAATGTTTCAACCCAATCATTTCAACCAGAGTTTCGGCAAGAGGCCATCGTTCCAGAAATCCTTGATTCAATTAGCGTCACATAACTTCGGGACCGAATTTTCATTCGGCTGGCGGATCCGCTGCAATTCACTTCCGCTGGCCTTCCGCCGAGGAAGACGTGGCAACCTTTCGAACCCTCGAAAATGAGGCCCTTCCACGAACGCCTCATGACATAGACTACGCTCAACGTGACCCCGACGCCACAAAGTCTTCTCCTACGGCGCAGCTTCTCTGGCGGCTGGCCCGGCTGGTAGACCGACCGATGGCTCGGCCGAAGGGTGGGTCACCAGCCTCGAACTTATCCCTATCCCTAAGATTGACACGCCAAAAGGAGATGACAATCTTAGGGATCCGCCCTGAAAAACTAAGGGAATCCCTAAGATTGGCATCGTGATGAGGAGATATGCCCAGCATGGGGATAGGGATATGCTCCAGGCTGGTAAGTGGGGGCCTTCGGGCGCAGGCTGAGCTGCGAGGGTCTGTGAGCCCTGCGGATCTGGACTTGGTGGAGGGCCTGCCGTCACTTGGCGGCGCACACAAGGGGGTGGGGGGAGGGGGGGGGCTTCTTAGAAGCAGCCTGCTTCTTGGAAGGCGCCGGCCTGACATCTATAGGTAAGGCCCGCGCCTTCTTAGAAGCAGGGGTGCTTCTAAGAAGCCCTCCCCCCCTCCTCCCACCCCCCCTCCTGCGCGTGGACGAGTCACTGCGACTGCGGTCCGACGCGAGCGCGCTTCGCCCCCTCGGCGGCCGCCGCCGACGGACGAGCCGGCACGCCGCGCGCTCCGCGGCTCGGGCGCGGAGCCCGACGCTCTCGCCTCGCATCCCCGAGGGGGGCATCCCTCGTCCCGCGCCGCGAGCGCGAGCAGGCGCTGTCCCTCGCTTCCACTGGCGAGCTCTCGGCGGAAGCGCAACGACCTGGAGCTGGCCGCGGCAGGCTCACGCCGGGGCGGCGTGAGCGTGGAGTGCCTGCGCAGGGCAAGATTTACATCCACATCCAGTGCTTCTTGGACTTTCTGGGAAGGGCGCCTGAGTGCCAAGGCGCAGTGGACATGGATAAGCATCTAGCCCCTAGAGGCCAGATGTTTCATCCAGATCTAACCCTGCGCCTCGGGTGTCTGGGGAAGGGATCCCGAAACTCAAAGATGCAGCGGATACGGATATACGTCTTGGAGCGCATGTCGTTCGACGTCACCCACTTCCGGGCCACTGGCAACGTTCGATCTTGCACTGGCACACCCGCGATCAATACGGAAAAACATGGGCACAATGCCAAACAATACCTGGTGCCTCTAACCGGCAAGGGCCGCTGATGGGCATGTAACCTGGTTTCTCACACAGAACAGAAGCCAGGCCCCTGCTGACGCTAGCAACACACCCGGGCCAAAATGTACAAGAACCACTGCTTGTCTTCGTAACCAAGGGCTCCCGACTTCGCGCTTCTTGCTGCGCGAAGCGCGAAGCGCGAAAAACTTCGCGCTCTCTCGCGCCGCCTCCCAGGGGAGAAGAGGATGAGGAGGAGTCGGAGCCGAACCGCGAAGCGCGAGTCGCTTCGCGCCCTCGAGGGCGCCCTTGCGTGACCACTCTCTTCCCGTGCCCAGTTCGACCGTTTCGGCAGCACGCCGCGCCGACTCCGCGGCGAGATCGCCGCGGAGTCGGAGGAGGAGGAGGAGGAGGAGGAGGAGGAGGAGGAGGAGGAGGAGGAGGAGGAGGAGGAGGAGGAGGAGGAGCGTTCGACTGGGATCGCCGCCGCGTCGACTCCGCGGCGGCGCACCTCGTCCTGCGGCGCGGCGCCCATTCGGCGCCCTCTCGTGGGGCAGTGGCCTCGCGGTGGCCGCGAGAGACCTGCGGGGGGCGCCGCTCGGAGGGCGGCCCTGCCCCGGGAGGGCCGCGGCACCGCCAGGACTTCCTGGAGGCCTGGAGGTCCGCAGGGACTTCTTGGATCGGCGCTGGAGCCCCGCCCCCTCCTCCTCCTCCTCCTCCTCCTCCTCCTCCTCCTCCTCCCTCCTCCTCCTCCTCCTCCTCCTCCTCCTCCTCCCCCTCCTCCTCCTCCTCCTACTCACCCTGGCGCGCGGAGCGCGACAAGGTCGGCGCCAGAGGCGTCACCAGAGGGGCCCAGGGACCCGATCCAAGGGACCCGCGCAGAGCTCAGATACATGATGCTTCATGTAGCTTGTTCCTGACCATCCTGTGGTGTTGGGTCCTCGTTTTGAAGAGGCAGCGCCCCGCGTCCTCCTTCTTTCCCTCCCCCTCCTCCTGCTCCCCTCCTCCCACCCTGCCTCTGCCCTCCGCATATCCCTTACGGCACACCCCTCACATGTTTCGTGGACTCATGGGGAGCTCCCCCGAAGGCCTCAGTGACAGGGTTCGCATGCGGTTCCACCCCGTTTCGGCACACCCCTCACACGTTTCGTGGCCCCATCGAGAGCTCCACGAAGGCCCAAGTGGCAGGGCTCGCATGCGGTTCCACCCCATATCGGCACACCCCTCACACGTTTCGTGGCCCCATCGGGAGTTCCACCGAAGGCCCGGCAGGGTTCGCGTGCGGTTCTCTCCCCATTTCGGCACACCCCTCCAACGCTTCGTGGCCCCATAGGGAGCTCCACCGAGGGCCCCCGTGGCAGGCATTGCATGCGGTTTCCCGCCCATTCGGCACACCCCTCACACGCTTCAGGGCCCCATAGGGAGCTCCACCGAAGGCCCCAATGGCAATGTTCGCATTTGGTTCCCCGGTCATTTCGGCACACCACTCACACGTTTCCCCATATGGAGCTCTACCGAATGGAGCTCTACCGAAAGCTGTGCCACAACGCGGTGCTCACAAATACATATGGTTGGGTCCTTCGCCAAGATAACTGTCACTCGATCCCTGGCGGTTTCCGTCCTCTGCAAGCCTCATAGAACCTCCTCGTTGCCAGGACGGGATCCGTGTCGAAACACCGGACGACATGGACCTGGGGCACGAATCTGGGGACCGCTTTTGAGCGGATGTTGGCCAGGCGGGAGAGCCGCCGTGATTCGGCGGTACTTCGAGGGGGCAAGTGAGAGGGGGCAGGCATTTTTAGAAGAAGGCGGCGAGCCTTCGGTGAAGGCGGGAGGCCCTCTACGCCTTCTGAGGAGGCCTGCTCCCTCTGCCTTGCCCCCTGGGCGCACCGCCAAGTTGTCTCAAATGACCCTTCTGTGGGGTCCAGCCAAGCCGATGGGGTCGAAAGATCGGGCCGCATCGCCGCCGCCTCCCGCGGCGCCCCAGGGGCGCAAAGTACCGCACGGTCAGGGCGCTGAGACCGCTCCAGACTGCTCGGGGGGGGCCGCTGAGGCCAGCTGCGCCTGCTCGAATCGGGGGGTTCTGTTGCGTCCTCGGGGGACCTTGTCTGTCCCGTCGCGGCCCTATCCGCGTCGAATCCGTGTCGAATCCATGTTGGATTCGTCGGACCCGTGTCAAATCCGTGTCGAATTCGCGCCGAATCCATTCCGGATCGAGCCCGCGTCGGGCAGAAAAGACACCCGGACAGGCGAGGCCCCCCGAAAATACAACGTGCGAGATGATGTCATGAGGCGGTTGGCTCGGGATGCGTTCCAAGAGTTCTGGAGTATCCCTCGGCCCTCCCTTTTGGATCCCGTGCAGAACGGGAGGAGACCTGGGAAATTGACAAAATGTTCGGGATCCTTGAACGTATTATTACCATGATGTCGTGCTCCGCTGATTCTAGGAGCCAAGCTGAATCTGGCAAACCTTCCGTTGGAGCAACAGCGTTGTTGTTGTAGTCCTGTAATTTTAGGGCTGGAAAAGTATAGCTTGGAATGCGACGAACTTCAATGGCTTGGTCCGGATTTTGACACGCGCGGGTGGCGGCGCGCGAAAGGCCCGCATGGGTGCCATGTGAGTCGGACTCGTGCACCGGGCGCGTGCTAGATCAACACACATGCACCGCGTGGTGGTACGAGAGTGGGGATTATGGGCAAAGGTGTTAATATCCTATTGTGTTCGCATCGTTTGAGCTTGTGCACGCGGGCAAAACATCTGCAATATGTTCGATGATAATCAACTGGGGCTATGACGTTTGTATGTTTGAAGCGCTGGCACAACCTACGTATGTGGCATGATTTAGACAAATGCCCGTGAATGTGGACGTTGTTGTACTCTTGCCGAGGGATGTTGCAAGAAGATCCGATGCAATGAACACATTTGAGCACATGGTACTCGACTTCGATGAAAGGAACAACTGCTGGTCGCTTGGAATAGGTGAATTCATTTGGAAAATGAGCGACAGGACAAAATGGTGTGAATTCCGGTACCCCAAGGGGGCCGTTACGTCCGCGGGGCAAATGGTGGTAGAGCCTCCTATCTCTGACAGAAAAGCCCACGAGGTGCAAGTTATGTGGTGCAAGCTGGGTGGCGTATGCTATGTGGTGCAAGCCGCGTGGCGCAAGCTACGTGGTGCAATCAACATTGCAGAACTTGAAGTCGTCAACTCCCATGTTCGCGCAAACGCCCCACCCTGCCTCCGCAACTTGTCTAACAAAATCCATGCGGCCACGATTACGGCTGCTGACTGACACTTGCTAGCGCATCTGTGCAACCGTGCTGACGCATGTACGCTCGCGCTGATTTGGCATAGCTGATGCGGCCACGATGCCGCTTACCGATGGGAACTTCCCAGCGCGTCTCATAGGAGGCGCTGGTGCGCGGGCACTTCAGTGCATGTTGGTGACTCGGGCAGGCGGGTGCGGACTCGGATGGCAATGGCGGCAACAACGATGATAATTGCGACGGTGGTGGCAATGATGGCGATGACGACGGCAAGGCTAATGACGGCGCCGATGCTGGTGACGACGACACCGATGATGCAGCGGTGATGAAAGTGATCGTGCGAATGACGCCAGCAATGGTGGCGATTGGCGATGACGATGGCGGCGGCGATGCGATGGCGGGTAATGGTGAACAAGAGCGCGCGCGGAGAAATGCAAGAACCCCTGGCAGTTAATTGGAACGCCTCTGGTTTCGAACAGATGTCGTCACGCGCGCGTGGCATGCATGGTACGATCTGGTTTGGATTCGTGCACTGCGCGCACGTTGGATCAACGAAATTGCACCGCGTGGAAAAACGGGAATGCAAGATCTGGACGAACGTGCTGAATACAACGCATATTCCTGTGATATCAGCATGTGCACGCAAGCATAGAAGATGCAATACTTCTCTATTCCAAACGTAAAACCTGAAACTGTGACTTATGTTCTTGCACAGCGATTCTGAGGGGAATGACTCCGACATGCGCGCGCACGTGTGGACGTTGTTGCTTTTCGCAATGGATTGCTGCAAACTCATATCTGGAAATCAACCAATGCGCCCGTGGTATCATTTGACAGCGATGCCTGGGGGAGCGATGAAGCAGAATCGCATGTAAACTGTACGATCCCGGGGGGGAGATAAGCTGGGCTCGGGAGAGGGAGAGATCCTACCTTTGACACGATAATGTGCGTTGTTCACGCTATCGGGGCGTCCACGAGGCGCCCACGGGCGGGCACCAGGCGAAACTTCGGCATCCCCTCCAAGGCGGGCACCAAGCGGAACCTCGGCATGACAGTTGCCCTAAATGTTGAATGTAATAAGTCTGCGCATTTTTTCTACGCAGCGTTTTCTACGCGGTGTTTTCTACGCACTTGTGCGTATGACCGTTGCTCCTTTCCCGGTTAACGGCCGTTACCCCAAAGGGAGGGCCGGTCGGGAGGGTAACGGTAACAGCGGCCGCGGCGTGCGCCCGCCAGGGTGCGTCCACGCCACCGGCGCGTCAATCGCCTGTGTACACGACAATGCCCAATGCCTGCGTGCAACACAGCGCCACTCGCGTACACATCACAGTGCCTCCATACACCACAACAACCGCGTGCACTGCAACACCACGTCGCCCATGCACACCACGGTGCCTGCGTATACTTCAGCACCCGTTTTTTTGATAATACGAATCTACGGACAAACCATGCTTTTATAAATACTATGGAAAGCACGCCCTATGGAAAATGGAGCGACTCTGGATTCCACATAACCCCATCTTACTATAGAGTTTGGAAAAGAATCGCTATGGAAATCGAAGCGCCTCTGGATTCCACAGAAGAACCGTTGATAAAGGAAACCCTCTGGAAATTGGGGCGTTTCTGGATTCCACATTAAAAAAACGTTACATATAAGTTTGAAGGAATCCCGATGGAGATTGGAGAGCCTGAGGATTCTACACGCGTGCACCACAACGCCTGCTGCGTACACCACAATGCCAGCGTACCCCGCAGCAGCCGCGTGCAACACAGCGTCGGTGTACACCACCATGCCTGCGTGTACCACAGCGCTTGCGTACACCACAGCGTCTGTATACACCGCAAAAACCATGTGCAACGCAGCCCCAGTGTGCACCACGCTGCCTGCGTGAACCACAGCGCCCGCGCGCACCACAGCGCCCGCGGGAGAAGGCGCGAGGCCGCCCAGTCTTCATCCTCTCCATGGCGCTGGGTCTACACTTGATACGTGCATTACGGACGGATGATAAGGACGCAATACCCTTGGAAGCCGGAGTTGGGATTTGTTTCACAAGTTGGCCAATGAAAGCGGCAAAGGACAGGCCGCAGAGGCAAGGACACAAGGGTACCCTGGAGAAGGCGCGCGTCCTTATTGGGCGCGTTGACTGTATCGCGCTGCGCACTGGCCAGACGGAAGAGAGAGAGCCACCGCATTCTGCACTTGCGGAAAGAGTGGTCGAACCAGCCTGCGGTAGCTGAGCCATCGCCAGCTGCATTGGACGACGACGACGACGACGACGACGACGACGACGACGACGACGACGACTGCGAGCGCAACAACAACAACCACACGTCTGTGAGCACCAATGCGTGTCGTTCAGAACACGCCATGCCCCGTTCCCAGCATGCAGGAGGGGGGCCCAGGCCCCCCTCCCCCACGACACGATCGTCAGCGTGACCCGGGGGGGGGTTGGCCCGGGCAACGAGCGTCACGCTGGAGAGGAACAAAACAACGCTCACCTTTCTACGCGGTGTGTTCTAAGTTGTGCTTTTCTGTGTTGTCTTATTCGCACGCTGTGTGTTTGACTCTGTGTTTGTAGTCGGTTTTGTTGTTCGATGTCATGCGGCACTTTGTATATATGTGTTTACCGTTGTGTTTATCTGCGTGGTGTTTTGGTTTCGTGATCTTGTCTCGTGATAGCGGTCGCACCGCTGTTTGCCAGACAACTCTCTGCCCTATGATGAAAGGCGTCTGCCAAAGGACCGCGAAGTACCTCGCAAGTACCTTCAGGGTACGTCGGCGCGCATTCCACATTCCTTAGCGCACATCGGTTTGCCTTTCGCAGACGCCTTACTTTTGGAGCTGAGAGCCCTCGGGCAAACAGCGGGGCAACGCAACGAACCAGAAACTTGCTGCAGACAAGACCGCGCCTCCAAAAACGACGAAAGGCGCATGCCAAAACAAACTGCATGCGCGCACTTCTGATTCTTACTCGCGGACTAGCTGTGGTTGTTGTTGGCAAGCGCCTTTGTATTATCGTTATTGGAGGCGTTCTCTTGTGGTACGGTAAAGGGTGATGGAGGTGTTGACAGAGCCCAAATGCAGCGCGTTCTGCGCAATGTTTTCTACGCCGAGCTTTCTACGCAATGTGTTCTACGCCGAATGTTACACGCAATGGTGTCTACGTTGTGTTGTTTTGTTTTTGGGGGGGCAGGCTCCTTTTAACTTGTCGCTCGTAGAGGCGTGCCCATCTGGTAGAAAATGACGGGAAGTGTGAGCAAGGCCCAAACGCAATGTTTTCCTCGCAGCGTTTTCTACGCAATGTTTTCTGCGAGAGGGTGTGGTCTACGCATGGTGGTCTATGCAAGGTTGTTTAAGATGAATTTGATACGCTGGATTGCTTTAGCCGGTGAGGTTTGACGAAGTCATTCGGTGAGCTGTCGATGTTTATGTTTTACCGTGTGGTTGATTACGTGGTGTGTTCATGGAATGTGGTAAGTTGCAATTATACCGCTGTGTTTTTTACGAGGTGCTGCGACTCGGCGCTGTGTACGATGTGCTGCGATGTTTTAGGTTGGTGCGTTAATGGTGACGTGTTGCCTTGAGACGTCAAATACTGTTGTGCGTGGTGCTTGTTCACACTGTGTCTGGTGTACGATGTTTGTTTACGTTGGGTAATTTCTCTAAAACATCGGCGTTGTGTTACGATGTCGTGCAATACTGTGTAGGTGGTGTTGCTGTGCGTTGTATGTGCGTTGCGGTGTGTGTACGTGGTGTGGTGTATCTGGCGTTATGTTACGATGTGCCTCGATGTGTTTTTTTGTTGGTGGTTAAGTGCTGGTGTTCTACCGTGGTATTTCGTACGCCTTGGCATTGTTATGTTTGCGCTGTATTGTTGGTACGGTGCGTCTTCGACGTGATGATTGTTACTCAGTTTTGTGTTACGATGTCCTGCAATACGTTGTAGGTGCTATGTTGTGTACGTGGTGTTTGCTGTCGCTGCGTTGTGTTTGCGCTGATGCTTCACGTGCACTGCTTGTTCCCAACCATCCTGTGGTGCTGGGTTCTCGTTTTGAAGAGACGGTCCCCGCGTTCCTCCTCCTCTCCTCCTCCCTGTCCTCCTCCTCCTCCCCCTCCTCCCCCTCCTCCTCCTCCTCCTCCTCCTCCTCCTCCTCCTCCTCCTCCTCCTCCAACTCCCCCTCCTCCTCCAGGGCCTCCACCGAAGGTCCCAGACGCACCGCCCGCATGCGTGAGCCACCACCCAACACAGCGCCTCGTGGCCCCATAGTGAGCTGCACCGAAGGTGCCAATGGGACAGCCCGCGTGTGTCAGCCACCACCAAGCACAGCGTTCCCTGGCGCTATAAGGGGGCCTCCACCAACGGCCCCAATGGTAGCGCCCGTATGCGTCAGCCACCACACAGCACAGCGCTACGTGGCCCCATAGGGAGCTCCACCGAAGCCCCCAGTGGGACCGCCCGCATGCGTCAGCCACCACCCAGCACAGCGCTTCGTGACCCCATATGGGGGGTTCCACCGAAGGCCTCACTGGCACCGCCCGCAAGCATCAGCCACCACGCAGTATTCGTGGCCCCACAGGGAACTCCACCGACGGTCCCAGTTTGACCACCCACATGCGCCAGTCACCAACCAGTAGAGCGCTTCGTGACCCCATACGGAGCTCCACCGACGGCCCCAGTGGCAGCGCCCGCATGCGTCAGCCACCACCCAGAACAGCGCTTCGTGGTCACATAGGGAGCTCCACCGAAGGTCCTAGTAGAACCGCCCGCACGCGTCAGCCGCCACCAAGTACAGCACTTCGTGGCCCCATTCGGGGCTCCACCGATGGTCCCAGTGGGACCGCCAGCATGCGTCAGCCACCACTCAGTACAGCGTGTCGTGGCCCCGTAGGGAGTTCCATAGAAAGACCCCAGTGGCACCACCCGCGAGCGTCGTCCACAACCAAATACCGCATTCCGCGGCCGAAGTGATTGGGAGCTCAACCAAGCCTCAGTGGCACCGCCCGCATGCGTCCCCCCCACCCGGTACAGCGCCTCGTGGCCCCATAGGGAGCTCCAGTGGTCCGCCCGCGTGCGACCCCCACACACCCACTACAGCGCTGCGTGGCCCCGGAGGGAGCTCCACCGAAGCCCCCAGTGGGACCGCCCGCATGCGTCAGCCACCACCCAGCACAGCGCCTCGTGGCCCCAGATGGGGAGCTCCACCGAAGGCCCCACTGGCACCGCCCGCGTTCGTCGGCCACCACCCAGTACAGCGTTTCGTGGCCCCGTAGGGAGCTTCACAGAAGGACCCCAGTGGCACCGCCCGCATGCGCCTCTCCCACCAGTACAGCGCTTCGTGGCCTCATCGGAAGCTTCAGCGGGGGGCACCGCCCACATGCGTCAGCCAGACCCAGTACAGCGTTTCGTGGCCCATCGAGAGCCCCACCGAATGCCCCAGTGGCACCGCCCGCATGCGTCTCCCCAACCCATTACGGCACCACGTCCCTCATGCGTTTCGTGGCCCCACAAGGAGCTCCACCGAAAGCGGCACCCACAACGCGTTACTCACAATTGCATATGGTTGGGTCCTTCGCCAGGATAATTCGGTTTTGCTTCATGGTGTGATGCGATTTCGCTGCAAGTGTTGATGTTGAAGAGCTGTTACTTTTTACGTACGTGGTTCACGTAATGTGTTTAAACTGTGCTTGGATACGCTGTGTGCTTACTTATTCGGCTTTGGTTTACGATGCCCTGCAAAATATGGTTTTGCATGTTTCTATTATGTTTTGTGTCCGCGGTGTTTCTTTCCGTGGTGTTGTTGACGTGGTGCTTGTTTATGCTGTGTTTTGTTGTACGCCATGTTGTTGTACGTGGTGCTTGGCTCGGCGTTGCTTTACGATGAGCTGCGATGCGTAGCAGGCGTTTCGGTTTAAGGAGTGCCGTTGTTCTACAGGGTGTTATGCAGGTTGCGGGTGGCACCCGGAAGTTGGGTCGGTTACATCTGAAAACCACCGATCTTGGCCCACAGACGCCCAAGAAACGCCCAACACGGCCCACGAGGGCCTCCAGACGGCACCAAGAGGGAGCCGGAAGGGCAACTTTTTGATCCTTTGGCTCCGAGATACCCTCATCCTGCTGCAACAACCTCCCAAGAGGGCCCCAAGCCCCAAGCGAGGCCCAAAAGGCCTCCAACAGGCTCCCAGACATTCCCGAAGAGGCCCATACACTACCTCCAAGA
>CAUYUJ010003703.1:277500-304434 GCA_963575745.1 Prorocentrum cordatum
CCGCCAACCAACGCAATTAACTGATGCGCCCTGACAATCCGAACTCGTTCCACAACAGCATGTCTGGTTGGTGAACCATGAGAACCGATGAAACTGTGGCAACTGTTTGAAACGAATGCGCGCGGCGCTAAGGCGAGAGCCACATGATGAACAGGAACCGCCCTCAATCCATGAAACTCTTGCAAAGATTCGAAACGAATGCGCGCGGCGCTACGACGAGAACCACATGTTGAAAACGCCCCGCCCCCAATCCGCGAAACTCTTGTAAACATGTACAACGAATGCACGCGGCCTTAAAGCGAGAACCACAATTTGAAAAAGAGCCGCCCTCAATCCGTGAAACTCGTGCGCACTTACAAACGAATGTGCGCCGCGCCACGGCGAGAGCCACATTAAAAAACACCCGCCCTCAATCCGTGAAGCTAGTGCGACTGTGTTAGGCGAGTGCGCGCTGCACCAAGGCGAGAGCCACATTTTGGAAGCGACCCGCCCTCCATCGGCGCAACGGTTGCCAGCGTTGAAGATTCAAACTCGTACATTAAAGAAATCTCGAGCGAAACGCCCAGCCGGCCCTTCCGACTGGCCTCGGGGTGCGACACGGAAGAGTTATTCTGAAGGACAGCTGATGGGCGTGGAGGAACGGAGGAGGAGAAGTACCAGTAAAAACCCAAGACGCACCAAAGATATTGCAGCAACGCATCCCTCCAAATTCCCTGTTCATAGGACCCTACGTACAGACAATTGCTTTCACACGGAAGTGCCCCGTTGGAAGACAACCGTCTGCAACTCCTGGACAACACCAAAACGCCATTCCTGTGACCGCAACGCTTCGAATCAACGTTATCGCTGCGTCCGGACGATCCTGAATCGCGCCAGAACACCATTCCTCGGACTTGAGCACCGCGACTCAACGTCAATGTTGCACCCTGTCAACCCTACATCGTGCCAGAACACCATTTGGGGGACGTCAGCCATAATCACCCTTGGAACTGTCGTAAACGATTAAAGCGGATGTGCGCGGCGCTCATGCGAAAACACTTTCAGAAGGAGCCGCCCTCCATCCATGAAGCTATTGTAAACGTGTAAGACGAATGTGCGCGACGCTTAGTTAAGCGAGAACCGCATGTTGAAAACGGTCCGCCCTCCATCAGTGAAGCCCCTGCGAATGTTTGAAACACACGTGCGGGGTAGGGCGAGTCCCAGATTTTCAAAACATCAGTGAAACTCATGAAACTATTAAGACGAATGTGCGCGGCGAACGCGAAATGTTGATAACGACCCGCCCTCCATCCGTGACAACGTTGCACATTTTCAGCTCGAGGACCATCAGACAGGGAGGAGGTCTCAAGCGAAACGCCCCACCCGCCCCAGCGACACGTCTCGGGCTGCGACAGGCCCGACAGGGCGGAGTTGCTTATAAGAGAAAGGATGATGGAGAGGGAGGAGGAGGAGCAGGAGGAGGAGGAGGAGAGGGAGGAGGAGGAGGAGGAGGAGGAGGAGGAGGAGGAGGAGGAGGAGGAGGAGGAGGAGGAGGACGAGGAGTGGGCGCCGCGAGGACGATCGTCCACACCCTCAGGGGCACGTCGCACGGGCGGTCCAGCGCGTCCGAGAAGAGGACGACCGGCGACAGCGCCTCTCGCGCGGCCGCGCCACGGGCGGGGCGGGACGCGCTCGGGCCGCCCCCGGGCAGGGCCCGGGAGGCGGGGGCCGACTCCGTGGACCCCGAGGTTTGAGCAGGGACCGACCGTCCCGGCATTCCTATAGTCCCCCTGATGGTCCGCTACCGAAAATTTCCGGTAGCGCTCCGCAGAGATCGGTCGCTACCGAAATACCGAAATGTAGCGCCCAATACCGGTATCAGAGCGTTCTGAAACCCGCTATCTCAACGCCCTCAAACGAAGATCCGGTCGCTACCGAAATTCGGGGTGCATCGAAATCGCTACCGAAAATTTCCGGTACCAGACCATCTGGGTAGTCCTGCCACGAAAGGTTCTCAGAACCGCAAAAATGTGCCAGGAACAAAAAGAAGGCTCTTGGACCATAAGCCCCACGTGTCACAGCAAGACAGGCTCCGCCAGGGCCCAGGAGGCGGGGGCTGACGTCGTGGACCCCGAGTATCCTTAAGTCGGACCTGTCCCCCTACAGGGGGGATGTTCGACGAAAGATAAAACATACCCCACAAATAATCCAAAAATAGTCCAGAAATAGTCCGGGGACTATTTTTTGAGTATTTGCTGGCCTTTTTGGTGCATGTTTGAAGTTTATTGTTTCATTCTTCGTCGAAGACCCCGTGTAGGGGGACAGGCCCAATGTAAAAGTATCCGGCGACATGGAGCTTGCGCTGGGCGCCCGAGTTCTCCGGGATCACTGCGGTCCGGGCCAACTCTGGTGTGGGTGCCCGAGGCGCGCAGATGCCCCTGCCCATCGGTCGCAAGAAGTAGGTAGAACCATGAAGCAGGAAGGCGTTGGAAGTAGATTGGGCTTCCGCCCGCCTCCGGAAGAGGAGGGGAGAGGGAAGACCACTCGACTCTTGAAGTAGGAAGGCGGCTATGGTAGGTTGGGAACTGGAAATCCAAAAATACCTACTTTCAACGACCGATGGGTACCCCTGACCGCCCCCCAACCCTGGCGATTCGGGAGGGTCGGACGCCCCAGCTCTCCGGGACAACTGCGCGGTCCGGGGTATAACTCCGGCTGGGGCCCCCCGAGGCGCAGATCTGTAGCTGCCTGCCCCCAGCCCAGGCCTCCTCCGCCTCCTCCTCCTCCTCCTCCTCCTCCTCCTCCTCCTCCCTCCTCCTCCTCCTCCTCCCCCTCCTCCTCCTCCTCCTCCCCCTCCTCCTCCTCCTCCTCCTCCTCGTCCTCCTCGTCCGCTCCAACTCTTACATCGGCTACACGTAAGAATGACCCTGGGCAAAAGTGGCCGCTTCATGGGGGGGGGTCGATACATCGGGAAGGGGGGAGGGGCCCCTTTGCGGGCCCGCAGGGGCCCCTTTGCGGGCCCGCAGGGGCCCCTTCAGAGGCCCTCAACGGGCTCCTGTTATGCAGCCCTCGCGGCCCGCCCACTGATCGCCCCCCCCCCCATATCGCGACGCCCGAGCGGCTCTCGTCTTTCGAAGATGCTGCTTGGCCGTAGACCGTAAAAACTCAGAGGTCCGCGCGGGTTTATTGTCTCTCGTCCTCGTCGCCGTCGTCGTCGTCGTCGCCGCCGCCGTCGTCGTCGCAGTCGTCGTCGTCGTCGTCAGCTCGCGAGGACGATAAGCTTTACACATTGCCGGGTGAGGGAGCCGGGGCCCCCGAGATCGTCGGCCCAGCGTGGCCCACCCTCGCGGTCCACCACCGTGGCCCCCGATCGTGGCCCCCCCCCATCGTGAGCTGAGTGAAGCTGCTCGGGATCTTCTCCTGCAGAGGATGCCTCAATCCTCGATTTCGGCTTCTGGGGCCCGCACTCGAATCCCAGGGCCATCAAGAACGGATTCCGGACGAACAAGTGCCCGCCAGGGACGTTGTCGAGACCTCTGATGCGCGGATGGAACAAATCACACGATCGGATGACTAGGACGCAGGGCCGCCCATCTAACGGATTGTGGTTTGCTGTTGCTGCTGGTGTTGTTGGCGTTGTTGTTGTCGTTGTTGTTGTTGTTGTTGTTGCTGTTGTGATTGCTGAGTATGTTGCTGATGATGTTGCTGTTGTTGTTGTTGCTGTTGCTATTGTTATTGTTGGTGTGGTTGCTGTGATTGGTGTTGTTATTGTGATTGTTGTTGTTGCTGTTGCTGTTGTTGGTGGTGGTGGTGTTGTTGGTGGTGTTGTTGTTGTTGTTGTTGGTGTTGGTGTTGGTGTTGGTGTTGGTGTTGGTGTTGGTGTTGCTGTTGTTGTTGTTGTTGTTGTTCTGGCTGTTGTTATTGTTGCTGTTCTGGCTGTTGTTCTTGTTGTTGTTGTTGTTGTTGGCGATCCCGGTGTCCACGAAACCTGATTTGGGCCTCCTGGGAGTCGTTTTCTCGGCGGGCGGGAAAAAAGGGAAGATGCCCCAGGAATGAGTGGGGCTCGTAGTTTCGCAGGGGGGCCTCGTCGAAGGCCGCGGGGAGCCATGCAGTGATTCCCCCTGGGCCGAGCACCCGCCCCTCTTGCAGCCGCCAGCTGTCGAGCCCCCAGACCAACAAGAGCGCATCGGATCTTAGGAGGCAACTACTGGGAGGTTTTCGTCGGAAAGATTAAGGAGGATTAAGCCCCATTTGGGAGCTGTTGCGCCGGAGTGGGCCTCGGACTAAGCAGGATTTAGCCGGATTAAGCGGAATTAAGCGGGATTAAGCCGGATTGAGCGGCATTAAGCCAGATTAAACCGGATTAAGCCGGACTTCGGACCAGGGCAAAATCAGAATTTGACCTCCCAGGAGTTGCATCCGAACGGATCCCAGTGTGACAAGTGAGAAGCTGCCCCCGGGGAAGTGATGCGAGGCAGGGATTGATCCACATCCACCGCCTGGGAACCGACGTCCTGGATGGATATGGATGTGGATATGTTTTGGCCCCTGGGGACCCGAAGTTATCCATACCCGATTTCTCCATACCCCGCGCCTGTGAAGGTCCGTGGAGATCGATCCCCAAGGCGTTGGTTATGGTTAAATCCCCACTTCGAAGTGGCTAGGAACCCAAGGGGCCGCGGGAGAAAAGAACCACGTCGTCGGAGACTCGAGACAGAAGCTTGTTCCAGCCGTAGCCGATGTTTAAAATGCTGGGGGGGCTGTTTCCCTTTACATAGTTTCGGATTTCCGGCCAACCACACAAAAAACAACAAAACAAAAAAGACTACAACAAGACCGGAAATTTGAAACGGAACCGAACCGAAGACTGCGCGAACGAGAAAACAAGCAGAAACAACAACCGATCCACAAACCGACAACCGCGTCGATCTTGAAAACGAGGAAGAGACGGGCCCCCCTGCGTTTCTAGCAGCAGCTAAACTTCCGGCGCCATCGGCGAATGCATTTGGACTATGAAACAATCGTGTCAGCACCTTGAGTTGGGCGCCCGAATTATCCAGGGCAACTCGGGCCCGGGGTAACTCGGGCTCGGCATCCGGAATAACGAACCCGAGTTAGCCCTGACCTGAGTTACCCCTGATGAGTTGGGGCTCTGGACGCCCGAATCATCCGGGGTAACTCGGGCCTGAGGTAACTCGGGCTCGGAATCCCAAAAACCGAACCCGAGTTAGCCCTGACCCGAGTTACCCCTCATGATTCGGGGCTCTGGACGCCCGAATCATCCGGGGCAACTCGGGCCTGGGGTAACTCGGGCTCGGAATCCCGAAACACGAACCCGAATTAGGCCTTCGGGGATCTTCTGACGCGGGTCAATCCAGACCCGGGTCAGACAGACCTTGCAGAATCCTGCAAGATCCTGCAAGATCCTCTAGGGCTCCCAACTTCGCGCTTCGCGCTCCGCGAAGCGCGAATAACTTCGCGCTCTCGCGCCGCCCCCCCAAAGGGAGAAAAGGAGGACGAGGAGGAGGGGGAGGAGAAACGAGGACCGCGAAGCGCGAAGCGCGAATAACTTCGCGCCCTCGGGGGAGCCCTTGGATCCTGCACCCAACCCCGGGTCGACCCGAAGGATCCTGCAAGATCCTGCAGGATCCTGCACCCAAACCCAAGACAATTGGACGCCCGAGTTATCCGGGGTAACTCGGGTCCGGGGTAACTCGGGTTCGGATTCTCGAAAAACGAACCCGAGTTAGCCCTGACCCGAGTTACCCCTGATGATTCGGGGCTCTGGACGCCCGAGTTATCCGGGGTAACTCGGGTCCGGGATAACTCGGGTTCGGATTCTCGGAGAACGAACCCGAGTTATCCCTGACCCGAGTTACCCCTGATGATTCGGGGCTCTGAGACAACGCGACCCTGGCCCTGCAGGGTCCTGCAAGATTTAGGTCGGGCACGTCCCCCTACAGGCGGATGTTGGATGACAAATAAAACATACCCCACAACTATTCCAAACATCAGAAACAAAAACAGAAAAGAATCGTCCCCCGACTATTTTTTACTATTTTTGAATGTTCCCCCTGTAGAAGGACAGGCCCGACTTCATGCAAGATCCGGCGCTCTGGCTGACCCCCGTCTGCACCGACCCCCGTCGCAAGGCTCCCGAGCCCTGACCTTATGTCGGGCGTGTCCCCCTACAGGGGGATTTTCGACGAAAAATAGACACTACCCCAAAAAATATACCAAACAAGTCAAAAAATACTCCAAAAATAATCACCATACTATTTTGGGATTTTTTTTTTGTAATTTGCAGGGTATGTTTAAATTTTCGTTGAAAATCCCCCTGTAGGGGGACAGGCCCGACTTAACCCTAACCCGAGCAGCCCCTGATGATTCGGGGCTCTGACTGAGCGTGGCGACGCCCACCGCCGTCGCGCAGCACGCTCCGCGTGCCGGGCACGCGCCGGCCACGCCGATCCTCTGCGTGCCAGCGTGAAGTCGGGCATGCCCCTCCACAGGGAGAATCTTCAAAAATAGTCAAAGAGTACTCTGGGGACGAAGTTTTGACCATCACTGGGCAGTTTTTGCAGATTGTTGGGCTATCTGGTATTTTTCGTCCAGGGCATGCCCCTCTACAGGGAGAATGCTCAAAAGTAGCCAAAGAGTACTCTGGGGACGAAGATTTGACCATTCTTGTGCCTTTTTGCAGATTGTCGGGCTATCTTTTTTATCTTTCGTCCAAAATCCCCCTCTAGGGGGACAGGCCCGACCTGATGCCAACGGGCGCCGGCACGCAGAGCGTGCTGCGCTGCCGCGAGCTCGGGGGTAGCCTCGTCAAGCCGAACATTCTCGGGGGCGTGCAGGCCAAACTGAAGGGGCCAAGGGACACACAAATAAATACACACAAATTAAACTATTCCCCATATGTTCTCATGTTTGTTTGGTTTTCGTCTTCCCCCCTACTTCCCATGTTTTCCGACATGTTCTGGGAGTCGAGGATAAATTGTGTCTGTGTGTTTTTTCCCCTCCTGACATTCTCGGGGGCGTCTCGGAGGGGGGGCGCCCCAGCGGGGGGCTCGCAGCTCGTGGCCCGAGACACGTGCGCGGCCCCGGGAGGGGCGTCGTGCAATCTGCGGAGATCTCCTGGCAGTGGCCACGACAATATATATCTATATGTATATATATATGTATATATAGGGCAGTTTTTAATACATATGAGTTTTAAATATATACGATTTCGAATACATGATTAATTTATGAATACATTCATTCATGAACTCATCGTTGTTTTTGATACTAAGTCCTCGCATGTTGATGCAGATCCTGCACGCGGAGCATGTATAAACACCGGCACTGTATACCTCCCCCTGGGATGCGCACACATGGATTAGCGATCGGCGGCGCATCGGCATCGAATCGGATCGGGCGGGCCGGAATCGCCACCGACTCGGACCGCCCGGATCGAGGCGGACCCTGGCTTCAGGCGCGAGAGGCCGCAGGAAGGCCGCCCTCGGGGCCGCCCAGGGGCCCACCGAGGCTCGGGGGCGCGCAAACATGGATTAGCGACCCGTGGATTTGGCGCGCGGCCGCCAAATCCATGGATTGGGGGAGGTGCCCTCCCCAAAATGCCGCCGGCACCACCTCGCTCGGCGGCGGAAGTCCGCGATTCCCCGTAGAAACACGGGACCCGTCGCTGATTTACGCCCCCTTGACCCCATGATCCATGTCTGCGATCGACTGACTCCCCCTAAGTCGGGGGCGGCCACGAGGGGGGCGTCCACGAGGTAGGGGGCGCAAATCATGGCCGGCGGCATGTGCGCGGCCCAGGGGGGAGGCGCGGACGTATGGAAACAAGAAGAGGCGCCATGAAATCTGGGGAACTATCATGGCCCTCGCCATGATATCGCCCCCCCCTAGTCACCACCCCCCTCTTTGCCGCCCCCGACTGAGCCGTCGCGCCACCTCTTGGCTGCCCTCAATCTTCGCCGACGAATGCACCTGTTCCGCCAGGGGGGAAGGCCGGGCCCGGTGCTCGGGACCTCCCCCGCCCAAGACGGCCCCCGGACCGTCCTCCGAGGGTTGCGCAGGGACCGACCGTCCCGGCATTCCTATAGGCCTACCACGGCATGTTCTCGGAACCCAGAAATCTTCTAAGAGCTAAGACAACGGTCTTAGAACACAAGCCCCATGTGCAAGACGGACTCAGCCAGCAATGTTTTAAGAGCATGTCGTGCAAACCACAGGAGGTTCTCAGAACATCCTTTGGTGGGCCTATAGGCGAGCCGGGACGCTTCGCCACTGCTTGAGAGAGGTTGCCACGGGGAGGGGCGCGGGGGCCGAGCTTCGCCTGGCGAGGGGCAGGATCGGTCACCATCAAATGGGGAAGTCGGGTCGATTCAGACTGTGCGGCTGATCGGGCCGCATCGCCGCAGAATCGGAATCGAGTCGGATGTGGCCGCGCCGAGAGGCACAGCAGCGCCATGCAAACATCGGGCCGCACCGGAGTATCGGAATCAAGTCGTCGGATGTGGCCGGCCAGAGAGGGCACGGAATGGGATCGGAATGTGCCGAGAAGGGAGGGCCACCTCACCGCACAACAGGAGCCATCAGCGCGACATCGGGCGCGCTCGGCGGAGGTGCGCTGCCTGATGCATGCTGCGAACTGCTTCGATTCCCGTCGAAACTGACCGTCGAGGCCATTGCGGCGTGGGAAAAGGGGGGGGCTCCCAAGAGGGCCCAGGGGGGGCCTGCAAGAAGGGCCGACAGCCTTCCGAGTAGGCTTCGGAGAAAGGGCTTCTGAGATTGATGAAGGACGCCTCCTTTCGGAGGGGAAGAAATACCAATAACACGCCGCCAGTGGGAGCCTGTCAACTTGCTGTCCCCTCGGCTTCTATCTGGAGACAAAATAGTTCTGAAGCAGTAACACCTGATCAGCTCCCCACAGCGGCGTGTCATTTATAGTGTTATTGCCCTCTCATGCTTAGAGGGCACCCCGGGAACCACTTCCGGCGATGCGCCGGGCGCGCCGGGCGTGTCCCCATCTGGCGCACCGGACGAGGACGAGGACGAAAACGAGGACTAGCACGAGGGCGAGCGCGAGAGAGAGGAGGATGAGCAGGGAGGGAGACGCCGGAGGACGGAGGAGGGAGGAGGGAAGCGGGAAGCGGGAGGAGAAAGAAGGAGCAGGAGGGAGCGAGAATGTGGACAAGGAGGAGGACGAGGACGAGGAGGAGGAGGACGGAGAACCTCCAGGGACCTCCAGCTCGTGAGCCCCACCTCGCCGCGCCCCCGCTCCGAAGCTGGTCAGGACCAGTCCCTGGACCCCTCCAGGGGTTCCGCCTGCCCTGTCGTGCCGCCTCCTCCTCCTCCTCCTCCTCCTCCTCCTCCTCCTCCTCCTCGGCGACGGGGGGGCCCGAGTGCCAAAACAGAACCAAAGAATGACAACGAGGAGGAGGACGAAGATTGGAGGCCTGGAACTGGGCGCCAACACCAACACAGGGGGTTGCCTCCACAGGGGGAAGGTGATCCTAGGTTTCGGCGTTGGCGGTGATAGTTCGGTCCCCTCGAAAGCCAGAATATTACCACCATCACCGAAATCGGGATCGTCTTCCCTCGGTGGAGGCACGCCGCCGATCTTGGTGTTGGTGTCAACCTCGAGGCCTGGACCCGCTCGCGCTGCTCGCCACCGAAGGCCACCCCCGAACTATTTTTGCACGCGGGCCTCGGATCGCTCTCTTGCTCCGTTTTTTGTGATGCTCCTCCTCCTCCCCCTCCTCCACCTCCTCCTCCTCCTCGTCCTCCTCCTTCCTCCTCCTCTCCTCCCCCTCTCCTCTTTCTCTCCTCCTCACTCCTCCTCCTCCTCCTCCTCCTCCTCCTCCTCCTCCTCCTCAACGCACCCCCGCAAGAATCGGCGAGGCTCTCGGGTCGAGGTCCAGAGGTCCGCGCAGGCACCGCCTGCGGGCCGCGCGGAGAAGAAACCGCACCGTGAGACCGCGACTCCCCGGCCTCTCCCGGGGGTGCGTTCCGGCCAGCACTCCGAGGCGAGCCAGGCCGCTGCGACGAGGGCTTCCCGCCAACGAGTCGAGCAGAGGCTCGACGAAAGAACATTGATGTACCCCCAAATTGATTATCCCCATCGGGTCTACGACGACTGCGTAGAACGCTCGCAGCTATGCGGAGACTTCAAGGTATTCTTACATCGGTTCGACGAGAAAACTCATGACCTCGGGGTGGATTAATTCTGTAGTCGATCCCCTACACCCGGACTCGATTGGACAGGACACGCGAGAAGACAGGAGACCCTTCCGAGGGCCACATTGCCACAGGAATGTAGGAAGCATGGGTCGCGAGACACAGGACACAAGGGTACCATTGATTTGGCAGGGTCGACCTACCAATCTGCTGGCGGCGCGCACAAGGGGGTGGAGGGAGGGGGGAGGGCTTCTTAGAAGGAGGCTGCTTCTTAGAAGGCACCGGCATTACACCTATAGATAAGGCCCGCGCCTTCTAAGAAGCAGGGGTGCTTCTAAGAAGTCCTCCCCCCTCTTGGGCGCCCGAGTTATCCGGGGTAACTCGGGTCCGGGGTAACTCGGGTTCGGATTCCCGAAAAAGGAACCCGAGTTAGCCCTGACCCGAGTTACCCCTGATGATTCGGGGCTCTGGACGCCCGAATTCTCCGGGGTACGTCGGGTCCGGGGTAACTCGGGTTCGGAATCCCGAAAAAAGAACCCGAGTTAGCCCTGACCCGAGTTACCCCTGATGATTCGGGGCTCTGACCCTCCCCCCACCCCCCTCTGCGCGTGGCTGAATCTGGGCCGACTGCACTCGAACGAGGGCAGGGCACCACCTAAAACAGGGCCAGGATCGGGGTAAATCGCTCCAGAGCGTTCCGGAGCGCTCTCAAAGCGTTCCGGAACGCTCTGGAGCGGCCGCGGCGCCCGATCACATCCTAAAACCCGCCGATTCTCAGAGATTTCGAGTTATCCCGATCCGATTTAGTCACGATCTTCGCGTCGTTTTACTCCCCCTCCCCCCCCCACCCCCCCTCTGCGCGTGGCTGAACCTGGGCCGGACGCATCGGACGAGGGCAGGGCATCACAAAAACGACGCGAAGATCGGGACAAAATCGGATAGGGCTAAATCGAAATCTCTGAGAAATCGGCGGGTTTGGAGGATGTAGTGGGGCGCCGCGGCCGCTCCCAGAGCGTTCCGGAACGCTCTGAGAGCGCTCCGGAACGCTCTGGAGCGATTTACCCCCCCGATCCTATCCCTGTTTTACTCCCCCCACCCCCCTCTGCGCGTGGCTGAATCTGGGCCGACTGCACTCGAACGAAGGCCGGGCACCACCCTCGGCCCCGAGCCCCTCCCCGACGCCCTGCTGGCCCAGCGCTCCCTCCCGGCTCCGCCTCCGACGGCCTGGGCCCCCCCCCACCGGCCTCGGGACCCCTGGGAACGGCAAAAGGCATGGGTCCCCGATGTGTGTCTTCGACATGTGCGTGTATACATATATATATATATATGGAGAGAGAGATCGATAGATAGATAGATAGATAGACAGACAGACAGACAGACAGACAGACAGACAGACAGACAGACAGACAGACAGACGGACAGACAGACAGACAGATAGATAGATAGAAAGATGTGTATATATACGTATAAATACGCACATAGATTTACTAGGAGGCCACCACCCTACGATTTCTAAAGGGCGGAGGCGGGGTCAACTTCGCTCGGGACCTCCCGAGCGAAGCGAACTCCACTCCAACTCCACCTCCTCTTGGTGGGCTAGGGTTCGCATGTGGCTTCCGGTCCATAGATCAGCCGATCCGGCGAGTGAGTCTTTAGTGACCTATGTTCAGGTTTCAGCTCTGCGGACGCTACAACCTGAGCTTCAGCTCTGCTGGGGAGGCCGGGGGGGACCTGCTGAGGCAGGGGGGCATACGGGGGCACCAAAGTCCCAGACCGCCCCAAGACGGGCCAGGAGGGGGTCCAGGAGGCCACCCGGAGGACGGTCCAAGAGGCGCACGAGACGGCCCAACAGCGCTCCAGGACGCACAAGATGGCCTCAAGACGGCCCGAGAGACACAAGCCAGAGGCAATTTACACCATACATCCCCTGGACGAAAGTTTGTCCCTCTTGGGCCCTAAACGACGGCTTGAAATCTTGAGCAAACGCGCGTGAGATAACCGCCGTCGGATCCCGTGAAGTTCGCGCGGATCCAATTGTGGCTTTGGCGTCTACTTTGGTGGATCCGATTCCCGTCCACGCGGATCCGATTTCGGATTTGATCGATCCGTGTTCGGTCTTTACGGCGGATCCGATTATAAAATTAAACGGGGAACCGGAAGAGATCGGATCCGCGGACCCCAAAACCCGCCCGTGTGAAGATTAAACAGGGGAAGGGGGTTCGGTCATCAACTTCCAACTGAGCATCGCCATTTGCACCTCAAGAGGAACATCTTTCGTCCTGCGTAAGTCTGTGAATATAGACGTATACAGACATGCACGCGTATTGTACCAGGAACACGTGCGCGCTCCGCGTGCCTAGGTTCTCCACCGGCACAGGGAAGCGCAAGATCGAACAGCGGAGGGCAAGGTGCAGGGAGAAACGGGGAACAAAAAGACAGAGGATGTAGGAGCAACGAAAGAACAGATGACAAAACAGAAGTGGGAAAGCGAGAGAGGAGGGAGGAGGGACGAACGAGAGGGGAATAGGAAGTGGTCGAGAGAACGAGAGATTCGATGGGCAAAAGGACAAAGAAGATGAGGATGAGGAGGAGGAGGAGGAACAGTTGGTGCAGAGGGGGAGGAGGAGGAGGAGGAGGAGGAGGAGGAGGAGGAGGAGGAGGAGGAGGAGGAGGAGGACAAAGGAGGAAGAGGAGGACAGAGGAGGAGGAGGAGGAGGAGGAGGAGGAGGAGGAGGAGGAGGACAGAGGAGGAGGAGGGGAAGGAGGGGAAGGAGGGGAACGGGGGGCCACGGAGCCACGCATGGAGGGCTGCGGCGAGAGGCGGTGAGGACGGGACGAGGCGGCGAAGCGCACCAGCACCTGCGCGTCTGCCCCCTCCCGCCGCTCCCACCGGCCGCTCACGCCGCGGCCAGGGCGGCGACCGCCGCGGCCAGCAGGGCCACGGCGCCGAGGCCCGACCGGAGGGAGCCGCTGCCATCCTGCGGAGGACGGAGGCACCACCATCGTGCCAACTACAGTAAGTGACTACCTACCAAACCACCCCAACCCAACCCGAAGACCCGAATTTGACCCGAATTTCGGGTTGGGGGGGGTACGGGTTCCATGTGTTTTTTCAACGTTCCCCGACCCCCCCCCCACTGGAAACGGAGGGCAAATTGAGGCCTTCGGGTTGGGTTGGGGTGGTCTGGTAGGTGGTGAGTAAGGGCCCGGCCACGGGAGAGCTTCCGCGGGAAATCCAGGCCCGAGACCCTATAGGACGTCCATCGCTGTCTTCGGTGCGGGAAAACGTCGCGCCCTCCCTCGCCGAAGCATCGAAGAGCGGCGAGCCGCGGCCACGAAAACAGGCTCCCCGAAGGGTGGATCTCTCGGGAGCGGCCCGAGAGCCCGAGCCCCTCCCGAGCCCAGGCCCGAAAGCCCGCACCCCTCCCGAGCCCAGAGCGGTGCAGGCTCCCCGAGGTAGAGCTCAGGAGCGGCACGAACGCCCGAACCCCTCCCGAGCCCAGAGCGGTCCTCGTTTTCGGCATCTGGGCTGTACGAGACACGCTCCAGGAACTCCAGAGACTCCAGAGCCCTTCGCTTCTGGAGCCCATGCGGAGCAGGAGGACACCCTGGAAGCCTGAGGAACCTTAGAGCGAATCATTGTCACTACTGCCTTTGTGCTGCATCATCGGGGGACCTTGTCTGGCCCGTCGCGGCCCTATCCGCGTCGAATACGTGCCGAATGCACGTCGGACTCGTCGAGTCCGTGCCGAATCCGTGCCGATTCCGCTTCGGGATCCTCGCCACATCCGCGTCGAGCCTGCCTCGAGCCCGCGGCGGGCACGAGAGCGAGGCCCCTCGAAGCTGCAGCGCAACACTGCCGCCACTCCTCGCCCCCCCTGCCGAGGCGGGGCGGCGACCGCGCCCCCCCCCCCCCGAGGCCGGAGCTGGACCTCCGAAGGGGGGGACCGAATTCTGTGGAGGCCGGCAGGGCCCGAGCTGGAGCCACTCGCGAGGCCGGATCGGCTCGGCAACGGATCGGGCCACGCCGGAGCCGTGAGCGATGCCTCCAGGTTTCGTGATAAAAGGGAGGGGGTCTGGACCCTCCAAGGCAAGCCATTTCAGACCTCCCCCGTGGGAGAACCCTCCAAAACATCGTCCCCAGACCCCCCAGGGCCCCCAAGATAGCCTGGAAGAGACCCCCCCCGAAATGAGACCCCCCTCCCTTTATTACGAAATCCGCCGACCCCTTGGGGTCATCGGCGTGTGAGATGCTTCCCCCCTCCCCAAACCCCTCCCCCCGGAGCCTGGTCCGGTCGTTTTGGAGGGGGGGGGGGGGGGGTCCGGCCGGATTCCCCGGGATCCGCCGGCGCGGTCCGGGGGGGGTCATCCGCTCCAGAGAGTCTGCTGGGGGGGCCGCAAACGAGCGAAGAGGCTCCCAAGAAGCTCTGCAGACGGTCCAAGAGGGCCCCGAGTCGCCGAAAAAACACTCGAAGACGGTCAAGATGGCCTCCAGATGGCCCCAGATGCCTCCAAGACGCCCCAAGAAGCTTCCAAGACGCCTCCCAAGATGGCCCCAAGAGGCCAAAATCGTCGATTTCCATTGGTTTTTTCAACGTTTTTGGCCTTCGCGTTTTTTCGGGCTTCCGACGCTCCAAGACGGCGAAAGAAGCCCCCAAGACGGCATCAAGACGACCCGAGAGGCTCCCAAGTGGGCCCCAACACGGCCCAAGAGCGCCTCAAAACGGCTCAAGAGGGCCTTCAGACAGTCCAAGAGGGCCCACAGAGGGGCCCAAGAAAGGCTCCAGACGGGGACCACGAACCTAAAATTCTAGCCTTCCGCCCCAAAAGGCGCCAAGGAGGCCCCAAGAGGCCTCCAAGAGGCTCCAAGAAGCCCCCAAGAGGCCCCCAACAAGCCCAAAAAAAGCCCCAAGCTGCCCCAAAACAGCTCCCCAGAAGCCTCCAAACTGCCTCCCGCAGGCCCCCGAGAGGATTCTCACGACGACGGCGCCAGAGGCTCCCACAACGGTCAACGAAGCCCCCAAGATGGCCCCAAAAAGGTGCCCAGCCTACGCCGTCGAGTCTGTCGCCGCCACTGTCGACGGCCCACGAAGGCACCAAGAGGGGCCCAAGAGGACAACAAATAATTCAAAAATCTAGCCTTCCGCCCCCACGAGAGTGCCCCAAGAGGCCGCCAGAGGCCCCCAAGAGGCCGCCAAGACGCCCCAAGCAGTCCCCACCAGGCTCCCAGGAGGCCTCCAAAAGACCCCCAGACGCTTCCGCATTGCGAGCCGTCAAGCCAACTGCAATGCACTCCGCGCATGCAGCCTTGCTCTTCCTCGCGACGTGCTCACAATCTTGCTCGGCGCTAATGTGCTGCTGCTACGCGAACTGTTTCGCGCGCGCTGCAAACGTCAACAGCCTCTTCACCCGTTTCGACTCATCTGCCACATCTTTCGCGGTGATGTTTCGCTGATCACAGCTTCCGCACGCTACTCTTGCTCCTTTCGTCTTCCGGTGCTCCTCCACTTGGTTGAGGGTCGAAAGGCCGACCTCCCAGAAAGACACCCCGCACCCGGGTGCACAGCACGCAAGGCGCTCGCAAAACACGCCCCAGACCACCGGCATCACGCAAACATTTGGACCCCCCCACGTATCTGCCACCACCCGCGCGCGACACCGCACCCTCACACAAGACGCCGCTGGCCAGAAACTCCTGGCCTCGCAACAGTCACAGAAGGGGTCGGCGGATGTGGCGTAAGCCTGTAGAATCTGGAGTACTCCGAGTGTCTAAATAGGCGTCAGGGGGGCGTCATCCCCCGCCGACGGCCCCACATCGACCCCCGTCGTGGGCAGCTACCGCGCGCCCAAAGGCTCAACGACCCCCGTCGCGGCGCGACGACGAGGCGAGGCTGACCCCAGTCGGGGAGGTACCCCCCCACGCTTAATAAGAATTCCAGAGTAGGTGGAGGCAAGGGAGGTGAAACGAACTCTATGCACCGACGTTTTGTCCGGCCCTGCACTGAAATTTGCAAAGGAAAGCGGATCCTGGTGCATACGGGCTCCTGGTGTATACATTTGTTGTTGCTTCCCTGGGAAAACGGGGACGACAAGTATACACCACACCGCCCCGACGTCGTCACCGACCCTCAAAACATCATGGGATTGAAAAAACACCCGCCGCTGGTAGTGTATATGTCCCAGTTTCCGACTAGGTGGAGGCAAGGGTGGAGAACAATTGGACCGAGGCGGAGCGTCATGGTGAAACTTGTCGGGGATACTTCCCTTACTTTAATCCAAGAGTGGCGCATACCTGTTAATGGCATAGCGCGAAGATCTCGAAACAAGGCTGGTCCAGAATCGGCAGTACCGGACCGGGATGAGATCGTTTGGGATCGCGGGTCGAGGCTAGGCCCCATGCGAAGAGGGAATCAGTTCGTGTCGGATCGGATCGAGGTCGGAGCCAAAGTGTGGGGATCGGATCGACATGGGCAATCGGTCGGTGATCGGCCATGTCCGGGCGTGCTTCTCGAACTTCGCCTCCGTAGGCCTCCTTTCGGCTCCCGGGACCATCACACATTGATCTGGGATCGACAACTGCGACGATGCGATCCCGAGTCCGGCCTGCAGTCTGGATCGGATCGGGATCCATGCTCGGATGGGATCGATCAGCAGATGAATCGGATCGGGTGAGAAGCTCCGTGGCCGCGGGTTGAGCAAAGCACACCAGCGGATGTCTGGGGACTGAGCCCGCCTGGGTCACCCGGCCTCGCACTGTCGCGCGGCGCGAGGTGGGGTCCATCTTCGCGCTCACGCGCCGAGTCCCCAGCTGAAGGACGCCAACCATACAGTCGGAAGCACGACCACAGACGAGAAGGTCAAGAACACGAGCCCCCTAGCCGATGGTCCAGTGATCCAAGGAGATACTCCAAACGGAGAGCACTCCAGGGCGGAGCGCCCGAACACGAAGAAGATGAGGCTGCCCCACCGAGCTGCACAGCTACACCGATCTCGGCCAAACAACCCCAAAATGGTATGTAAGGCCTGACCGACAACTTCCGTGATAGCCTCAGGCCCTCGAGTCGAGGCTCCCCTCTGACAGCCCGCCCACGCCTTGGAGCGGGGCCGGGCTGCTGGGGGTCGGTGAGGCCGCCCCTGACCACATGCCCAAGATGGGCCTGACCTGGGAAGGTGCAGTTGCACCGCATACGCACCCCTACCCTGGATCGGGAGGACCGACATGGATACTCGGGAGCGGCCAAGAGGGGGGCGTCAAAGAGGGGGGGGTGCAAATCATGACCAGCGGCATGTGCGCGGCCCAGCGGGGGGGCCTGGGACGTAATGAAGTAAGAAGAGGCGATGAGGAGGAGGAGGAGGAGGAGGAGGAGGAGGAGGAGGAGGACGATGACGATGACGATGACGATGACGATGACGATGACGATGAGGAGGAGGAGGAGGCGGAGGAGGAGGAGGAGGAGGAGGAGGAGGCGAAGCAGGAGGAGGAGGAGGAGAAGGAGGAGGAGGAGGAGGAGGAGGGGAGGACTCGGGAGGGGAGGTGGAGGAGGAGACGAAGACTGGCAACAATCGCTTTTTTTCTGACAGCACCGGAATCGATGCCAGTCATCCGGGGTGCACGCCGCCTGCCAAAACAGCGGCTGCTGCCGGCTGTGGACAGCACTTACCTGCGGGGCGTCGTCCCCATTCCTCTCCGTAGCCTTAGGTCGGGCATGTCCCCCGACACGGGGATTTTGGGCGAAAAATTAAACAGACCTAGCAAGTCACCCAAAAACAACCAACGAATGCTTCACAAATCGTCCCCAGACTATTTTTTCACTATCTTTGAACATTCCTCCTGTAGAAGGACAGGCCCGACTTAGCCGTAGCCATCTCCGGCGGCCCTCGGGCCGGGGCGCGATCATCCCCGCGCCCCACCGTACGCGTTCGGGCGCAGGGGCTCCGGCGAGAAGGGCGGACGCTGAGGAGAGGGCAGGGAGGGGGGAAGATGAGGGGGGGGAAGATGAGGGGGGGGGAGGGCGGACGTGATGAGGGGGGAGATGAGGGAGGGGGAAGATGAGGGCGGACGCTGAGGAGAGGGGGGGGGGAAGGAGGAGGGGGGGAGGGCGGGGAGGGGGGGAGGGGGGGAGGGGAGAGGGCGTGGAGGGGGCGAGGGGAGGCCGAGGAGCCCCGAGGCGCGGTGGGCGCCAACGGGGGCGGCCTGGGAAGAGGGGCGCGTTGGCGCAGCAGGGCCCTCCTCCTCCTCCTCCTCCTCCTCCTCCTCCTCTTCCTCCTCCTCCTCCTCCTCCTCGCTCATAGCCCTGGCCATGATATCCGCACATCCCTGGCCCTCCTCACCAACCACGGGGACACCCCCGAGAGGAGGAGGAGGAGAAGGAGAAGGAGGAGAAGGAGGAGGAGGAGGAGGACCAGTGAAAACACAAAGCGCATCAACGATGTAGCAAAAATCCTCCCTCAGTGTTTCCTCGTCGTAGGTCCCTACAAGCATTTATTTGCACTGCTGAACGTGCCCCCTTGCGTCCTGACGATCCTGCATCACATCATGCCAGAACACCGTCTCTGGGACTTCCACACCGCGAAATACCATCACTTCTGCGCCCTGACAATCCTAAATCGTGCCGGAACGCCGTCTCATGTGCGCGGCGCTACAGCGAGAAGCACCATCAGAAAACGGCCCGCCCTCCATCCGTGAAATTTTCGCAACGTCCAAAACTAGTGCGCGCGGCGCCAAAGCGAGAACCACATTAAAAACAAAAAACGTGAAATTCTTTCAACTTTTAGCACAAATGTATGCGGCGCCAAACGAGCACCACATTTTGAAAAAGCACCGACCTCCATCCGCGAAACCATCCCAAATGTTAAAAGCGAATGCGCGCGGCGCTAAGGCAAGAACCACATGTTGAAGACGGCCCGTCCTCCATCAGTGAAATGCATCAAACTTTGAAAACGAATGTGCGCGGCGCGCATGCGGGAACCACAATTCGTCAAAGGCCCGTCCTCCATCCGTGAAGCACTTGCAAACTTGTTGGAAACAAGTAGATGGCGGCGCCAAAGCGGGAACCACATTTTGAAAACGATCCGCCCTCCATCCGTGAAACGATCGCACATTTTGAGCGTCAGAATCATCAATGGTGACGAAGTTTCGGGCGAAACGCCCACCCGCCATACGGACACGTCTCGGGGTGCGACAGGGAGGAATTATCTATGAAAAAAAGGAGCGGAGGAGGAGAAGAAGGCGGAAGACGACGACGACGACGAAGAAGAGCCGCGTACCCCGCTCACCAGAGACCCTGAGACGGCACACATTGAGCAGGGACCGACCGTCCCGGCAGTCCTATAGTCCTACCACGAAATGTTCTCAGAACCCAAAATTGTTCTAAGAACAAAAACAACGCTCTGAGAACATAAACCCGATGTGATAAAACAAGACAGACTCCGCCAGACATGTTCTAAGAACATTTCGTGGAAACCACCAAAGGTTCTTAGAACATTGTCTGGTAGGGCTATAGGCGAGCCAGGACGCTTCGCCACTGCTTGAACACGGGTGGTCCCTGCGGCTGGCCCAAGAGCTTTGGCCCCGTCGGCCCTGGGAGCCAGGACCTGGTGCACGCACCCTCCCGGCGCATCTGCCGCCCCCGCGGGTAGAGGCCTCCTAGATGGGGTCGGAGTAGATGGGGTCGAAGGATCTCGCCGCATCGCCGATACATCGGCGATGCATCGCCCATGAATCGGCGATGCATCGGCGATGCACTGGCGACGTCGGCGATGCCTCGGCGACTTCGGCCCGGATAACATTGGGCCCCCAATCGCGCCGCATCGCCGATGCATCGCCGACGCATCGGCGATGCGGCGCGATCCTCCGACCCCATCTGCTGCGACCCCGTCTGGGAGGCCTAGAGCGGGCCCATCAATAGAGCAGTCACGAGAGGCGAACCGATTTCGGGAGCGGCCAAGAGGGGGGTGTCCAAGAGGGGTGTGTGCAAATCATGACTGGCGGCATGTGCGCGGCCCAGCGGGGGGGCCAGGGAGGTAATGAAATGAGAAGAGGCGCCATGAAATCTGGGGAAATATCATGGCCCCCGCCTTGATGTGCACCCCCCCCCTAGTCCTCACCCCCCTCTTTTCCGCCCCCGACGATTTAAAGGGAAATTAGGACACACAAATAAATACACACAAAGAAAAATGGTCCCCACATTTTCCCATATTTTCTGGGTTTTTGTCTTCCCCCCCACGTCCCATATTTTCCCATATCTTCCTGGGAATCGACGATTAATTGTGTCTGTGTGTTTTTTCCGCCCCCGACGATTGTCCGCGCCCTCGCGGTCTGGATGGAGGAGGAGGAGGAGGAGGAGGAGGAGGAGGAGGAGGCGGAGGAGGAGGAGGAGGAGGAGGAGGAGGAGGAGGAGGAGGAGGAGGAGGAGGAGGGGGGGGAGGAGGAGGAGGAGGAGGAGGAGGAGGGGAGGGGGGGGGGAGGAGTGAGGAGGAGGAGGGGTCTGGATCCCGGGGCGCGATCCCGCGGACAGGACCGCCCCCGGAGACGAGCGGCCACGCCCCGCAGGGGGGCCCGCCCCGCGAGGCCCGCCCCACCGCCCACGAGGGCCGGCGCCTCCCCCCGACCCCGGCTCCCGCGCGAAGTCGCTGCCCGTGGCCGCGGAGAGCACGAGGTCCTCTCGGGTCGGGCGAAAGTGAAGGGGCCTCCTCCTCCTCCTCCTCCTCCTCCTCCTCCTCCTCCTCCTCCTCCTCTCCTCCTCTCCTCCTCTTCCCCCTCCTCCCCCTCCTCCTCCTCCTCCTCCTCCTCCTCCTCCTCCTCCTCCTCTCGGGTCGGGCGAAAGTGGGATTCAGTGTACGTCGTCTCGAGCCGAAACCTTTTGTTTTTGCCATTTACATGAATCCGATCAGTTCAGGAATTCGATCGGCTAAATTATCGTAACGGTGTTTTATAATCGAAGCAAACCTTATTTTGTCGTTCGATAGTGTTTGCCGAATGTCGTAAAATTGTCGGGAATTTCACCAATCCCCGATGCCCATAAGTCGGGTCGGGTCGGGCGAAAGTGAAGGGGCCTTGGGACACACAAATAAACACACACAAATAAGAGGATCCCCCGTATGTTCCTACAGTTCCTGGTTTTTTGTCTTCCCCCCCACTTCCCATATGTTCCGATATTTTCTGGGGAATCGCCGATTAATTGTGTCTGTGTGTTTCTTTCCCTCCTGCCTCCTGAGAAAGGGGGGGACAGCAAAGGGGGGATTTGAACATCAGCTCACGCAGCTGATTCTCCCGGCGCCTCCAGGCGCCGGAGGCGGCCTGTGTCTCGAGGAGTGGGCCCCTCGGTGAGGCCGAAACCGGCTGCATGCAGCAAATTGCGCAACCCCCCTCCTCTCCCACTCCCCCCCCCTTTCGTCCGGCCCGAGTAAGGTGAGGAGAAAATCGGGCGAGGATACATCGAGAATCTCTGAGACCCGGCGGTCTGGGAGGCTGCCTCGGGCGCCGCGGCATCCTCTCGGGCGGCACGCACAAGGGGGGCGGGGCGTCGCAGTCCGCGCCAAGGTTGCGGCGTGCTCCGGGGCTCCTCTCCGCCTGTGGCTCGGCGCGGCTCGGAAGCCCTGGCCAGGACGGGCCCCGAGAGGGCTCGGGGGATCTCACTGTGGATCTGTCGACCCCAGGTCTAAGCTGCGTGGGGTTCTACACTGGACCAGAAATCTTGGGCTCAACCCCGGGGTATGCGAGGGGGGGGCGTCCCTCCTAGGCCATTCTTCCTCGCGGCGAGAGCGGGCGTTCTAGGAGGGGGGGGGGGGGGGCGGGGGGGGGGGTATGACGGAACGCCCCCCCTCCGCCGTGTGGCTCCAGCACCACAGCGCCGTCCGCGCGCACGACGACTTCGAGCGACGAGCGACGAACGACGAGCGACGAACGACGACGACGACGACGACGACGACGACGACGACGACGACGACGACGACGACGACGACGACGACCAGGGGGGTGGGTAAAATGGCGATTCGGAGGAGAAAGAGGGAGAGGAGGAGAGAGGGGGAGGAGGAGGAGGAGGAGGAGGAGGAGGAGGAGGAGGAGGAGGAGGAGGAGGAGGAGGAGGCGAAGCTTTAAATACAAAATCACAATTTCCGATTCCTATGCGGATCCCAGTGCGGATCCCCATGCGGATCCCTAGGCGGACCCCTATGCGGATCCCTGCGCGGATCCCTATGCGGATGCTTATGCGGATCCCGATGCGAATCCCGATGCGGATACCTATGCGGATGCCCATGCGCATTGCCATGCGAATCCCTATGCGAGCGAATCCCCATGCGGACCCTCACGCGGATCCCTATGCGTGCGGATCCGCATGCGCATCCCTATGCGGATCCCCATGAAATTCCCAGTGCGGACCAGACCCCACATGTGGGTTCCTACGCGGACGCCTATGCGGATCCCGATGTGCGCACGGCGGCAGTGCCCGGGGCGCACTGGGGAGGGGGGGGGGGGCCTTACGTTATAGGAGAGGGCCGGGGGCCGGGGGCCTTAACGTTAACGAAAAGAATCACGCTCTAGCCCCCTTGGGGTGTATCCCAGGGTTCCCCCCCTCTGTTTCTGAGCGGGCAGAACTCGGGGATCGGGGGAGAAGAATCACCTGCGAGAATCGGCCTTGGGAGGATCTTGGTCGGGAGTCGGGGATTGGAGCGAGTGGGGCGGCGTGAAGGCGGAGGGTTTCTGGGAAGGGGCTCGGGGGCTCACAAGAAGCGAGGAGAAGCGAAGCGCCGGAGTCGTGCGCGCTCCAGTGGGGAACCCGCCCGTGCCCGATAGGGCACGGCGCAGAGGCACAGGGGGCTTCTTCGAAGGCACGAGGGGGCTCATAAGAGAACGAACGAAGGAACGAACCACCACTGCGGAAGGCTGTCCGGGCCATTCCAGAGCTGGTGGGGGAGGCCGTGGCCTCCTGAAATCTGTGCGCATGGCCTGCACGCAAGCATGCGCACGATTAGCGAGACAATGCGAGTTACGACGAGTGGGCTCCTAAGAGGACCTCTTCGAGGGCACGAGGGGGAAGCAGGAGACCGCATCTGCTTCCTCGGACGACCGCCCGCCCCGCTCGTCTCCGCCCCTCGGGCGCGCCGCCACCGCTCGAAAACGACTCCCAGGCCTCCCCTGGGATGCGATTGTTGGCGGTGCGCACAAGGGGGTGGAGGGAGGGGGGAGGGCTTCTTAGAAGCAGGGGTGCTTCTAAGAAGCCCTGCCCCCTTCCCCCACCCCCCTTCTGCGCGCAGGTGCGACTGGGAAGGGAGATCGTGGGGAGTCCGACGGTGACGACGACACGCACCAGGCAAAACTCAGCCAAGCGTCCTGGAGGCGCCACAGGAAAAAACATTCGGTCCTCGCATCCATCCTTCTTCCTGGCGCGCTCGGCGCGCCAAAGGCGGCGCAGGAGGCGCCACCGGGTGGCCCACCGCCAATCCAAGAAATCCGCGCGGACCGCAGAAACAGTACGTTGATGCAGACTTCTCCGATCGTCGGGCGATTGGAATTGGGAACGGAGTCGAACCGAGCCGACTGGAATCGATATCCAACCAGATCAGTCGGATCGGAACAGACCCCGCGCGAACCGACCAGTCCTCCTCGTGGCCATCTGCCTCGCTGCCGACGCGCATCACCACGTACCTGTCCCGCGGCGGCACACGCGAGCGCAAGCCCCGACAACCGCGAACGATTGGCCGGACTAGGGCCGCTTCCGAACCTCTGCCATCTCCGCCTCTCGCCATGAAGCACGGGGGGGGTCCTGGGGCGTCTTTTGCATAGTCTTCGGGCCCGCACAGGCCGTCCGTGGGCCCAAGGACCGCCAGAGAGCGGCGCAGAAGGAAAAGCTGGTCCCGGGGAAAGGCTGGGACTGCTTTGGACCCGTTGGGCCTGTCTTGGGGGTCCTCTTGGGGCCTCTTGGGGCCTCGTGAGGAACTCTTGGGGCCTCTTCGGGGTCGCCTAGGAGGCCTCTGGGGGGGCTCTTGGGGCCATCTTGGGGCGGGTTCCCCCGCTGAGCCCCCTCTTGACCGGCTCGGGCGGAATTTCTGGGTCATCTTGGAGCCCTCTGGCCCCCTCGCGTCCCCGGGTCCTCTCATTGAGGAGGCCGGGTCTACGCCTCGGGAGCCTCTTCCCCTGTGACCCTGGGATGCGTGTGTGTAAATGTACAAATACACAAATGTATGTGCATGTGTATGTGCATGTGCATGTGCATGTGTATGTGTATGTGTATGTGTATGTGTATGTGTATGTGTATGTGTATGTGTCTGTGTGTGAATGTGTGCATGTGTGAGTGTGGGTATGTGTGTATGCGTGAATGTGTGGGTGTGTGAATGTGTGCATGTGTGAATGTGTGCATGTGTGGATGTGTGAATGCGTGAATGTGTGACTGTGTGAATGTGCGAATATGTGACTGTGTGAATGTGTGAATGTGCTCCTCATGACTGCGATGACTGGGTTCCCTCATCTCCACTTCTCTCCCGTCATGTCTTTCCCCTTCCCGCACCCCTCCTCCCCCCGTATTCTTCCCTCCCCTCCCCCATCCTGGCTTCCTTCCCTCACCCACCTCCGCTTCTTACCATTGTGCATCCTCCTCTCCTTCCTCCTTGACCTAATCCTCCTCCTCCTCCTCTTCCACACTTCCCTCCAACTCGTCCACCTCCCTCAATTCCTCCAACTCATCTTACCCCTGCCCGCCTCCTCCTCATCATCATTATCCTTCCTCCCTGCCCTCATCCTCCCTGCGTCCTTATTCCTGCTGCCTCATGCCTCATCACACCTCCCACATCCCCGCTACCTCATCCGTTATACCTCATGATTCCTTCCTCACTCATCCTCCCCTTCCGTCCCCGTTACTTCCTTCTCTAGTTCTCCCCTCGCTCCCCGTTTCTTTCTGCCCCCGTTCAACGTTCCTTTGCCCCACTGGACTCCCTCATCGCCGCCGTCCTGTCCATCGACAGACACTCCACGAAGATCCTGAGCGGTTCCTGGGGGCCCACGGAGACCTCCAGAGCCCCGAGAGTGATGCACCTCGATCCTGGATGCCTGGGTCGAAGAGCAACGAACTGCAAACACATAGCTTTCGAGCGTCCGCGCGGGTTTCTTGGATCTACACCCTGCGAAATGCTTAAGAAATCATGGGTGAAGAAACTTAGAGTCTCAGAACTTGAATAAAAACCCAACATTTCTGTTCAAATCTTAAGATCTGCATTGAAGCGTTAAGAATAATCGAGACGCTGGCCGAAAACTTAAGTTTTCTTCAGCATCGCCTAAGGTGTACGCTGGACCCCACTCCTGGGCGCACTTTCACGCGTTGGTTTCTGACATCGCGTTGATCGTTCAACCTTGAACGATCGGCGGCTTATCGATTGCCAGATCGTTCCATATTAGGACGATTCTGGGCCACTGGCGGCGTTCAACCTTGAACGCCCGCGGCGGGGTCGCGACGAGTCGACACGACGCGAACCTACCGTACGCTGGACCCCACTCCTGGGCGCACTCCGCGAACAAGGGGGCGGCGCCCAGGCTCCGCCAGGGGGGGGGGGCCCAACGCCGACCGCACGCACACCCGCGCGGACCTCCAAGAGCTTAGGTCTGTGCAGATGCCACCTCTTCGAGATCTTCCTGCTGTGAGCTCCTGCTCCTCCTCCTCCTCCTCCTCCTCCTCTCCTCCTCCTCCTCCTCCTCCTCCTCCTCCTCCCTCCTCCTCCCTCCTCCCTCTATCACCCCCCCCCCCCTGCCTCTACCACCTCCCCCTCCTCGTCCTCCTCCCTCCTCCTGTGAGCTCCTCCTCCTCCTCCTCCTCCTCATCCTCCTCCTCCTCCTCCTCCTCCCTCCCCATCCCATCCCACTGACCAGACCTGTCGCCACCCGAAGAAAGACCAACTGCGGCAGACTTGGTTCAATGATTCTGGCCATGCTTGTTTTGCTTCGTGGGCCAATCGCTAACCAGCTCCCCTTACTCCTTACCCGGGGTCCTGGCCATATCCGATCATCCCTCTGTTCCATGTGGCCTGGGTTCCCAGGCCCCGACCATCGGCGCGGCGGGAGTGGGAGCGTCGGGCGACCTGGTGTTGGCAGCGGCGTCCAGCTTGCGCTCCTCGCCGCGGAGGGGGCCACGACCACCAGACCGCCGCTCGGCAAAAACCAGGACCACAACGTCCAGAGACTCAGCATATCTAGCCGGGGGTGTTTCCACCTTTCTGCCGGCTGGACGCAGGGGTGACCCTGGGCAGCAAGAATGGCCGTTGGTGCGCGACTTTAGGAGGGCGCGGGGGTGTCAAAACCAAGATCGCAAGTCGCTGTCTCGCGCCTCGCGTTCGGGCGTCGAGGAGCCCTAGTGAGCAAGTGAGCCTGCACCCAAGGTTTCTCCGACGAACGGTCGCACTCGCGTGCGCTCGACTCAGGTGCGCTAAAAATTATCCCAGTGCGACCCTACCTAGGAGCTGGAGCCTCTAAGAGAGCAAGATTAGTAGGAGCGGTAAACGCCGTCCTCCTCCTTCTCCTCATCGTCGTAGGTGTAACAGTAGCGGTGGTAGTAGTAGTAGTAGTAGTAGTAGTAGTAGTAGTAGTAGTAGTAGTAGTAGTAGTAGTAGTAGTAGTAGTGGTAGTAGTAGTAGTAGTAGCAGCAGTAGTAGTAGTAGTAGTAGTAGTCGTAGCAGGAGTAGTAGTAGCAGCAGCAGCAGCAGCAGCAGCAGCAGCAGCAGCAGCAGCAGTAGTAGTAGTAGTAGTAGTAGTAGTAGTAGTAATAGTAGTAGTAGTAGTAGTAG